>MU226255.1:772078-822691 GCA_018584345.1 Thuja plicata
ACATAGGTCAATAAAATATAATAAATATATCAAAACGGACTAATCATAAATTAATTTAAAAAAATGAAAAATAAAAAATCGGTGTCATATTCCAATTCTAATTTGAAATGAACAACCAAACGAAAAAAATGGAGACCCAAACTCAAATTCTAATTCAAAGTGCAGAACCAAACAGAGAATATGGAGACCTGCATTCTAATCCCAATTCGAAAATGTTCAACCAAACAAAGAATGAGAATTTCATAAATTTGAATTCCTATTTTCAATTTGACAACCAAACGGAGATTGTGGATTTACAAATCCATCTTCCAGGGAAACCAAATAGTCCCAAAAAAGCATAACCGGGGTTTGCATAACCAGGGTATAGATAACCATGATTTGCATTATTTTTCAATTCCCCAACCAAACGGGCCCTTATAGTAAATAGAAAGCCAAGGGGCCCATTGGCTGGAGGTTTAAATGCACATTATTTTGGGATGAGAAACTGAGCACTATTTTAAAAACCTTCAAAACCTTCATAAGTATTATCTCACATTGGCTAATACTTTGAAAATTGTGCCAGAACCTCTTCGATGCAAAGCCTCTATTCGAAAGTTGCACGCTAGTTACCATAGAGGGATCGCGTCAGGCCGACATGTAGCGCGGACGACAGCACAGCATATCGAGTGGCGTCCAGGTGGCAATGAGGTGGCGGCCGCATAGGAGATCATCCGAGCTGGCATGTATCCCGAGGTGACGAAAATGGACGGTTGTCACGAAGCCTTGAAGATAAAGATGCAAGGTGGTTATCATAGAGGGATCGCGACAGCGCGACACGTGGCATCCGGACAGGTGGCGGGCTAGACACAGGGCAGATGATGCAGGCGCCCAGTTGGACCTGTGGACCAATCAGAGGGTGCCACGTGGCACAAGCAGGACACATAGGCACCTAGGTGGTTTTCGAGCGAATCAGGTGATGCCATGTGGCACGTGGGGCCCGCTCAGGTTTGTGCATAAAAGGGATTTATAAGATTAAAATTAATGTATAATGTGCAGATTATAGTCCAAAATGTGAAATATTTAAAACTGTTTGCATGAGAGTGTTTAAATGATTCAAGGGGCAATTTTTGTCCAAAATATGAAGTATCATATATCACCGGAAAGGTCTCGAAACGATGATTCCGATTTTGCAATCAGTTTTAGTACAGGATCAAACTAGTTTGAACAGAATGAGGGAAGAGTGACTCAGCTTGAAATTGGTTAGAGCAGAGAGGACAGGTGGTGTTTCAAGAAAATATCTGGAAATCTTTTGCTTGGTCTACTTATGCATATTTCTTCCATTATTACAGGTTTCCAATTCTTTTTCTTGGCTCCAAAATTCTTGGCCTCCACAGTGAGTTTCAAGCTGTGCTTAACTCCAGGAGCTTCCAATTCAGTTGGTTCCAGATTAGGGATATAACTTGTTGATTGTGCTAGTTTTGCTGGAGGTAGAATAGAATTTCATTGGTCTTTTGCAGCTTATTGAACATGCATTTTCTGATTGCAAATTGTGTGTAGTAATATGATTTTTCATACATAATACAAAAATTCAAGATTCATATCTCTCCTTGGTGTCAGTTTTGTGAAGTCTGAATTGTCTAATTCTCTACATAGGAATTCATTTATGTATGTGCTATCATTCTTTAGTTCTGATCTAGGATCAAATTAAACAATGTTGTGGATGTGACATAATTTCATTCGGTTGTCTACAAGAGGATTTCTATAAGTAGTAATGATTTGGATTGGTTGTATTTATGGCTTAGAATCATTGACAACAGTTGATTACTACATTTTTGGATTTGGTTAAAGGACTTTTTCCATGGATAAAGCACTGGCTGGTGATTAGTATCTTCTATACCTATGCATTTTCAGTTCAATCCTGGTTATATTCTGCAATTTAAACATAAACTCTGACATATCTAAAGGTTTTATGTGGTTTGTGATGTTGTGTTAATCTCATGCTCCACTTCAAGGTTGATGTTCAATGGGTGATTAGCCGATCACCTAGTATCTCTCGGTCGTGTTGAGCCATTGTGAGATCTCTGCTGATTGATGCCAAACAGAGTATTGAAGGCATTGAAGGGTGTTGCCCCCCTGGTTTTGGAGAACCTAAAGTGTAGAAGGATGGATCCGCATCCTTGTTAGTTGGTCCTTTTTAGTCTTGGTTGAATACCAAGAGTTGGCTACTCTGTAAAATACATCAAAGGGTGAAAAGGTTGTTGTTCAATAATTACAGCATAAAAAATAACCAACACTCGGTTAGAACTAAAAATCACTTTGATCATTTTCAATGCCCAAGAGAGCTTGACAAACACTGACTGTGCTCAGATAGGATTAGACATTTGTGCAAACATCACTATACTTGTGTGAACACCAATGACAATACATAATTGAATAACTGTCATCAACAGTCATATTTTAACTTAGCCTCAACATTGTCAAATTTCTTGATCATTACAGAGGACAAAAGACACAAGTCTTGTTATTCATTAAATCAATTGTTCCATAATATCAAAGAATCTAATCTATAATGAGAAGGCATCTTTTAAAAAATATACACAAATTTCCATTTTGTAAATTATATATAAAAATTTATTAATATTAGGCCTTATCATCAACTTGATTATTTTATAGAAGTTAAAAATATCATATTTAATATTAAGAATCAAGGATAGCACAAACATGCAATACTAACATATAGCTAAATGCTTAATAAATCCATAATTTTAATTTAGTTAAAGATTAATAGTTCACACAAGGAATATAAACTACAAATAATGATTTCCATTATATATCCATACTTTTTGATAACCCCACAATAATATTAAAATGATGTCCAATTAGGCTTTTGTAGAGAGTCGTACTTGAACATGGTAATTATACATAAAAGTTCAAAAGAATATAACTTGGTCTATGATCTCTTTATTGTTTGTATCTGAAAGAGTTTTAATGCTAAATCTCTTGTCCTCTCCAAAACACCCATTCTATCATTTATGTCCTCATTATAATAATTTGAGCCAAGAGGTAAAACCATATGTATCCCCCATTAACAATCATATACTAATTTAAACCTCCGCCAATAAAGGCATATCAAATCTTGATTTGTAAATCTTATTGGTTATGAAGTGATAATATCACTTAATGTTATCATTTTTTTATATTTTTTTTAAAACATCTAATTTAAAAGATAAAATCATTATATAAATTCACATAATGAAAATAATATTGAGAAGGAAATTAATTAAATTAGTTGATTTTCTTACTTATATATCAATATAATTAATTAGGAAAAAGATTTATGATTATGAAAAACGAGATAAGATATAAATTTTAAAATTTCATAAGCAATAGTTAATATAAATATGCAACAATTTTTTATTTCGTAATAAACTTATTCATTATGCTTGACAAAACAGAGTGACTAGTTCGATTTTATAGAAAAATGGATGATTATTTGTTTTCCAACACATGACTTATAAGTGACTACTTGAAATTTAAAACAACTAATAACAACCTTAGAACATGTGAAACAGATAAAACAATAAACATTTTCACCAAAGAAAATAAGCTTTGTCGTGACTATACAAGCATTATTTCATACCTTATTTTCAATTGTAGAAATAACCACCATACATCGTACCTAACTATAATTGCACATTTTAGTCATGCTCATGAGCATTAGAGATGTTTAATACATTTCAATCTCCACACTTAATCCTCCATTGAGGAAAAAATGAGTTTTTATAGTTGTGCTTCTATGATAAGCTCCCTTGCACAAATAATAATCTTGGTCAACCTCCAAAACACTTGGGACAATTAAAACATCCTTTAGCTCCACAACTTTGACATGGTACAAATGAATCTACATTTCCAGCTCTTAGTTTAGAAGCAGCCTTGTTATTAAGGCTAAATATTCTTGTGTTTATTTTACCCAATCCTTTGCATTTCGAGCAAGAAACTACCTTCAAACCGCCACATCTTTTACACATGCCAAGAGAACTAGATAGACAAATAATAATTGATGAGTTTGCAATGCAGAAAGGAATTGACCATGCAACACCTCCACATAATGGATTAAATATCATAATGATTAAGCATACAAATAATATTTGTGTGAAGACCTACTATATTTTGATAAGCATGCATTTCATTTATTTAAGGGCTTGAAAAATTAAAAGGTTATTTAATATTAGTAAATTGATCTTTTAAATATAAAAGAAGTGCAAATTTCATATAAACTCTACCTTTCAAAAGGAAAATATTGTTTTATTCAAGAGAGCATATGACATTGAAATAAGCATATGCAAATATTACTTCACTAGAAACAATCGATTAAAACATAAAAAGGGAATAATAAAGATAAGGACATTATTTAATGTAACGATAAAATCTATATTCTCTTAGATTTATTTGTTAAAGATAAAAAGAATGATTCTTAAATTCTATTATCCTATCTTTTTATTGAGAATGGAAACTAAAATCCCATTATTCTTCATTAGAATGGATAGCATAAGTGGAAACTAAAAAACCCATAAAGAAGTGTTTTCACTTTGATACATGATAAGCAAAGGTGTTTTCTTAGTCATCTTCGTTTGCAACCAGTTACAACCCTTGTTGGGAATAAAGATTTAGTTAAAAATTTATTACCTTTCCTTCCAAGAATATAAAACCATTCATTGAGAAGACAATATATTCTTGTCAGCTTTGATGTTGTTTCCACATGTAGTAAGGCTCCTATTTCTAAAACAACTTCAGTCACAATGGAATTGTTGATTCCAAAACTACTCATTTAGTGGACATTTTCTTGAGATCAGCTTTCTCCAACTTTAGAGACCTAAATTCTTTAAGTTAGTGCATAACAATGGGACTATTAGACGAGACCAAAATATTTTGACCTTCTGAGAGGGAAATTCGCTACTCTTCTATTGTCATATTAATTACATCACCCAAGAATTGAGTCCACTTACAAATTTGAGTGGGATAGGATGATTTCTATTGATGTATTGCTTGAGCAATCTTGATGAACTTGATCACTCTTCCTAGGTGAATTTATATAAAGGGGGCTCAAATAGATTTATATATTCAAGAGTCATCGTGATGTGACCCTAGGTACTCAAAAAGCATAGTATAAAATATTCAAAGAGGGCACTCAAACATACCTCATGAAATGGAATATCTACAACTCTTCCACCAACATATTAATAAAATTTACTCAAGTATTGAAACCACTATAGAGTTTGAGCGGGGTGGAGTTGAATGTATGCAAGAGGACATAAGATCCCTTGCACACATCAAATTGTGGCTCCCCCAAACATGAGGTATAAAAGGGAGAAGATCTCAATTGAAAGGGGACATATGGAGGAAGGAATAATGGAGCAAACGAATTAAGGATGCGGAAGAAAAAGCGAATGAGAAGAATATAAGGAAGTGACTCTTTCAAAGGGGATAAAATGATGAAGGGTTATGACTCTTTCGAAGGGTCATAATTGTGAAAGGTTGTGACCATTATGAAGAGGTGTGACTCTCCACTCTCCCTCGCATTGGAGGATATAAAAGGAGAAGGTGGTGGGCCTTCCACCAATAAAGAATAAAGGAGAATTCATTCAAAGCATTGAAGGGGACATTACAAATAAAAGTCAAAGATATACTTGGAGCAAAGTAGAATGACGAGAAAACAACAATCAAAGAGATTGAAGCAGAGAAATAAGGCATTTGATCAAGAAATAATCTTTCAGTAATGCAAGTAATAAACTAGACAACATATTTACATGTTCAAGCATTTGGTGTGATGTATAATACATGGCATTTTGATCTAGTTGATTTATTATTTGTCTTCCAATTAATAGGAAGTAGGTACATTATGCAAATTACATACATATGTACAAACACACACACACACACACACACACACACACACACACACACACACATGCATACATACAGACATAAACATATACATACACACATACAAACACACATACACATACATAACTACATACATACATATATGCGCGCACACACACACACACACACACATACATGTCTATCCATGTACATACATAAATACATACCTATGTATGTGTGTACATGCACACATATGTGGACACACACACACACACACACACACATTATGATCTGTTTAATTTGATATTTGTCTTCCAGATGATAGGAAAGTAGGAATGTTATGCAAATTACATACATACATACATATCAAATAGGACATTTAGCTTAACTAGGGTGTGACATTCTATAAGAGGACAATTTTGGTTATGATGTAAGTCCAAGGGAATTAACTATTTTAAGTTGGTTTGTACAATGTGTATGAGCATCTTAGAATATGAAAAAAAGGTATTGGAATGTGTGCCACCTCATATGGATGCCCTAAGTGAGGTGTCGTGTGTAAATATGTGGTTTTCAAAACCACTAGTGATTTTTAGGAAGTGTTGTGCGTATGTATACAAGTCATTGGATAGTGGATTAAGCCTCACAAGTTTCAAGTGTAAGGTGTAGTTGTAGGAAATTTTCAGCGTTGGGAAGGTTATTGTTGTTCTACTTGTTGGAATAGCTCATTGTATTTCTAAGTTTGTCTCAACTAATATAGGTAGTGAGGGATTTGCATTTGTGACTAGGTTCTTTACCAATCCTTTAGAAAATATGATAAAGAAAAATCAAGTCTCTTGTCCTTGATTTTTTATTAGTTGTATTGTAAAAAATGGTGATCAATGGTAGACCACCAAGTTCTAGATACATTGGAATACAAAACTCTCAACAAAATGAATCTAATTTGCATAACCAAGAGAGTAGGGGTGCAAATTTGTGATCTACACGTGGGGTTTTTGTGATTCCTTATGATAATGATGTATGTAAATGTAATGACTAATTAAAGAAACGTAAATCTGATCTATGAAAGTAAGTGCGAGAGGAAATAGAAAGGGAGAACTAGCCTTGAAACTAGGAGGGAACAAGTGAATATCAAATATGGGTTTGACTGTCATAAAACTTTTAGAAATGGAAACAACTCTAGATCTGGAACATTGAGACCTATAGTTTCTGACTATGAAAAATGCAGATTCCCAGGACAATGCCGACTCAAGTTGACCATGTCCTGAAGGCAAAAAAACTGGTGAATTTTGTAGCAGACTTGTCATTGGTTTTGAGACTCTGAAAATCTAGATCCGAAACTCCGCCGCTTGTTCCTGTACATGGAAAAGAAGAGGAAATTGTTGTAGGAAGGGGCTTGCCTTGCTCAAGCCCCTATAAAGGAATTAACCTTGAAATGAAATAGATGTAACTAAAAGAATGCTGACATGTAGCAAAGATTAGATCTAAACAATAGAGTATAACATACAATGTAGATGCAATTGTCTCTAAATATGTGATCAAGAATGTTGATGTAATAGCTTTGACTCAACACAAAAACTAGAAGGGAAATCATGTAAGACAAAACCTCATGTAGTAGATGTTGTAATTCGCCACAATGTTGGACTGAAGAAGAGAGAGAAGAAGAAGACCCAATGGGTGAATGTAGATCTCCTTCCTTGATGTCAAACTCCTTTGTTTGGCCTTCAATTGGGAAAAGAGCTAGACCTATGGAAGAAAATACCTTGAATACATGATGGAATGAAGACTTAAGATGCTTGAATGGCTTCCTTGCACTTGAATGCTTGATGGGCTTGAATACTTGATAATGGTTCAATGGATGCTTTCTTACACTTGAATGCCTTGGATGCACAATAACTTGCTTGATAATGCTTGCATGAACATGAGATGTCAAAATGAGAGGAAAAGGTCTCCTTTTACACACATTTTGGGGCTCAAATTTCGTCAGGTCGACCCCAATTAAGCACCTAGGAGAAACAACCCCGCATAGGGCCCAAAGCCCACTAAATGAAAAATCCCTAAGACAAGGCCAACCTAAGTCAACCTAGCCCAGGAGAAGGCCGACCTAAATCGGCCTAGTCTAGGACAAGGTCGACCCAAGTTGGCTTTATCTAGATAGACTCTTTTAAGGCTAGCCTGGGACCTAGGGTTGTGTGCTAAGAGAGGGATCTGAAAGCCTTAGTTTGTCGAGAAATCAGGGCACATCTCGAGATGTAAAATGCATGTAAAGGACCTGGGAGGGAAATGAATTATGAAAGGATGGAAAATGGGAAAATATGCATAGAAATTAGAGCCAACCTCGAGTTTGAAGGAGGACCTATATCTGAATTAATTATGCATTTAGGTACAATATAAGGTCCTACACACTAAAATGGGCTAGAAATGGTCCCAAAATGAGCATAGATTAAGTGCTTACTTTTAGGACAATATGATTAGCCCCCACTTTAGCGGGAGTATGAGACAAACTCATGCTCACGGTAAGAAAGAGAGAAGAAAGAACGAGATGAAAGAGAGAGATGACAATAGGTGAATTGCAAAGAGGTAAGAAAACACTAAGTTTAAGGATGTAAGCCCCCAAACCAAGGATTTTAATTCCACATCCATGCACAAGGGCACAAAAACAAAGCACAAAGCAAAGACAAAAGACACAAAAACACTAAAACAAAACTCCAAATCAACTAGTGAAGGAGACCTTGGCCAGAAATGGTCACATAGTAAGAACAAGAGCATCGCCAATGATGATATAAACTCCATGGTCTAACCTAAGAGAGAGTCTAGCAAATTGTGTTATGCTAGTCAACTCTATCTAGAAAAATTGTACACACAAGATGACTTGCAAATGTTTTGCGCACAGAACGGCTTTAGGGGATCAATCTTATGGAAACCATTGTCTCGATATGGATCCGTGTCTGGGGATTAGTCTTATGGAAATTCTGTATGAATCCATGTTCAGGGACTAGCCTTGTGGAAATTTTGTATGAATCCATGTCTAGGGATTAGTCTTAGAAATTTTGTATGAATCCATGTCCAAGGATTAGTCTTAGAAATTTTGTATGAATCCATGTCCAAGGATTAGTCTTGTGGAAATTATGTATGAATCCTTGTCTAGGGATTAGCCTTAGAAGTTTTTTTGTGAATCCATGTTCAAGGATTAGTCTTTATCAAAATCTCCATGTTAATCCGCAAAGGTGATCAGTCTATGCATCAAAGAAACAAAAATTGCATGTAATGTACAAGGGAGGTTGTGTGTATGCCCTCTCCTTATGATGACAATGTATGAGACATCATAAGGAAGAGAATCAAGGATACCTACTTCCAACAACAAGAAGATATCCTTAAAACAACAATGTATCATGAACTTAGCTAAAGAGTGTTGACTCTTATGAGCTAAGAAGATACATAATTGTGAAGGATATTCTGCTTGTGGGAAGAGACTCTTGAAAGGTAGAGACCTTGGCTACAAGACATCTAGCTTCAAGAGGAGTTCTTGAACAAAGATAACATCTTCAAGACAAGAGGGGGAGCACGAATTCACCCATTTAGCCCCCCATTGTTAGGTGAAATAGGGATTCTTAATGAAGGATGACACTTTTGAAACGCATAGAAAGGGAATGTGTTCATAATGAACATAGATTTCCAAATAAAAAAGAGGTTGAGATCAAGGATGCATACCTCTTGTGTAAGAGAGAATCTCGAATCAAAACAAACAATTCTTTATAAGGAAAAGAATGTCACATGATAAACAAATGCCATTGTACTAAGGAAAGTGGATCCTTAGACGAGAAAAAAAAAAGAATGTACAAGCAACCTTGCCCCCCAAGTATGAAGGGAAGATAAAATATATAATACACCCTTAATGATAGTTACTTCATAGATATACAATCCCAAGCAAAAGTAAGTTGCAAATCAGAGAAAACTCTTAATTTAAAACATACATATATATGCTAGAAAAGACATCACATATAAAGTAAGCAAGTCATCAAAGAAAGATATGAAATGATAATACAGATGATTATTAGATGATAGACATGCCCTTTGAGACATGAAAAGGATTGTTAAGCAAAGATGTTAGTAACTTGCATGAAACAAAGTATCTCATGCCAAAAAGAATGTACAACCATGAAATAATAGCAAATCCATAGAGATGAAAAGAAGGGAGAAAGGATGCCTCATTATGTCTACTCAGTGGTCAACCCAAAGTATACAAGACATACACTTCCAAGTACGAAAGAGATTGTAAGGAGGATACTCATCCTGTGAAGGAGAAAGATCCTGTAACAATAATTCCATACATGGGAGAATATGATAGTACAAAAGAGATGATTAACAAAGAGATAATGGATCCTTTGAAAGGAGAACAAGATGAGATGGAAAGAATAACCCAATATAAGCCCTAAGTGATAGTTCTTTTATAATAAACCTGCACTTCCAAGCAAGCAAAAGGTTGAAACTCGAGATGTAAATCTCCTGAAAAAGAGAAGATCCTCGTATAAAACAACAAATCCATGCAAGAGAGGACATCATACTATAAAAGATGCAAGTTCGCAAATGATATTGGATGTATTGGATAGGAAAAGAAGAGAAAGGACACATTATGCTCCCTAAGTGGTTTTCATTTATAATAGACATGTATGTTCAAGCAAGCATAAGGTGGCAACTCGGGATGTCAACCTCCTGAAAAAAGAGAATATCCTTATGTAAAACAACAAATACATACAAGATTTTCTGATGCTTTGGGGGATTTTCTGATGCTGGACAATGATACCTTCAACATCTATCATTCCACGTTCGCTCGTATTTTAGTTGATCTCGACATTTCGTCAAGTCTTCCTGCTGATATCAAAATTGAATCAACTTCAGGATTTTGGATTCAGCCACTTGACTACGAGGGTATCCCCTTCAGATGTCGAAAATGCTTTAGGACAGGTCACATTTCCACCCAATGTGATATGGAACACAAGAAAAAGAATCCTCCTCCCTCTTGGTGGAAGGGGGCGACCAAAAAACATTACAGAGTTGATAAATGTTCTTCTCAGCCTAGGAAGAAGGATGATTTTGTTTCTCCTCCAAATGCTACAACAGGGTCTTTGGTGGACGTTGGTCTTGTGTCTGCTGGTTTTTCCTCTACTCCTTCTGCTGGCGGGTCTGCTGGAGGGTCTGCTGGTGGGAAGGGGTCTGCTGGGGTAGAACCAATTGGTTCGTTGCAGGATGATGTTACAGTAAGGTCTGGGGGTGCTGGTCCGAATGCTGCTTGTTCGGGTTTGGCAGCCCCTCTTACATTGGTTGGGGAGCTGCTAGCCTGGTGCAAGATACTTCTTCTACTGAGAAGGTTGTTTAAGCTACAGACCCTTTATGTTGGCAGAATGATGCTGCTAGAGCTGAAGAAGGTTGGGTAACGGTAAAAAGAAAAAATCATAAGAAATCTTCTTCTTCGTTTGACATGACCCTTCAATCCCAAAAGAAGGGGATGAGATGACTGGTTCTTTAGCTGGGTTTCGCTCGGGTTTGCATGAAGGTTGTTTTATGCAAAGTTTCTTTAAGTTTGTGGGCGCCTACTACAAAACCCTCGCTGTGGTCAAGAACCGATCTGTGTAGGAGGCTTTATTGAAAATCATTTTTGTCTTTCTTGTTCAGGGTTTCGGGGCCCCTTCAAAACCTATTTTTACCTTAATAAAAAAAAATACATACAAGAAAGAATGTCATCATATAAAAGAAACAAGTCAACAAAGGGAGAAAATGGAGCCTTTGAGATAAATAGGAGAGTGAAATAGGACCCTTGCCCCTCAAGTGAGGATACAAGGAAAGGACTATTATGTTGCTCACAAAGTATGATTGCACCTAAAATTGTGTCACCATAAATGGCAATGAGCCTACAAAGGATAAGCTTAGCAATGTCACATAGTGAGGAGCAACATAATAGGATTATAGATACTATTTAGAATGATTGTGAAAAATGTGGCATTCATTGTTACATGTCATTTGAATCATACCACAATCAATGAATTCTTGAATTTTACACTTCAAATCATAGCATTCATTAGTCTTATGGCCAAGAATTTGATGAAACATAAAAATGGAAGAATTATTTTGTTTGTGTTTTCTATTTTTGTGCTTGTTTTTCAAAGGAAGAGTAATTAAGTTGGCCTTAATAAGCTCAAACAAAATAGTCTCTTGTTGCGAGGAGAAATGTATAGATTGATTGGGAAAATGACAAGGTTGGAAACCTAAAGTTTTTTTTGAACAGCAATGATCATTAGTAAGGTTTGATGTATCAAAAAGATAAGAGGCTCCTCTAGGTGGAATGGGATTGAAATTTAAAGAGGACCAATCAATATCCACACATTCATCAAATGGAAGTGTTTGATTCTCAAATTCAAGGCTCTTATTCTTGCTATGGAATGTTGGTGTGAAATCTAAGGTTCCCCAATCATCATCTTGAAGAGTTGATGGTCCACCTATTGGTATTAGAGAAAGAAGTGAAGAAGGAAATGGAGATTGAATTGAGTCAATTAGATTAGGCTCCTTATGTTCTAAAGTTCGGTTTGTAGAAAGAAAGTCATCAAGGATATTATCCTCTTGAGTATTGTTGTAGATATATGGTACTGCATGATAATCGGGTTCCAAAGCACTTTGTACAAAAATCCTTGATTTGTTTTGACAAGTATCTTGAATTGTATTGAATTGACTGGGTTCATTAAGCTCAAAGGATTCCTTAGGAAAAGAAAAAGCATTAGTGATGTTATCTTCTACTTCTAAGGTATGTTTAGAAGGACAAACACAAATCATCAAGGCCTCATCTATAGAAGGAATGTCAATGAAACTTATAGGAAGTGGTTTTTCATTAGGAGAAATAGTCATGTTATCATCCTTTTGCACCAAATGATCCTTATAAGGAAGAGACATTGTAGAAGAAAGATCATCATTGTTATTGAAGGCCTCTTTGGTAAGAGGGAGATCTTTATAACGAATGATGGGAAACACAATGTTAGGATCAATTTTGGGAGGGTGAACATTATAGGAAGGAAGAAATAAATTGTCATCATGTGCATGAAATGGGACATCTTGGAAATCTTAGAGAAAAATTGAAATTGAACAGGCAAATGAAGATAAAAATTCCATTGAGAATGACATGCAATAACTATGGATGAAATACTTTTGTGTTTTCTTAATTGTTTGGACAAAATGCAATGCAATGCAATCTATGAATGAACTAGATCTATGAAACAAGATGCAATTTTTTTTATATCTTTTTTCACAATGTAACTATTTTATATGAAAAAATGCAATTGAGGTAAAGGAAATCTAAGCAACAAATGAAAGGTAGAAGCTAAAGATATAGATGCATACAATGTAACAATAGTGATCAACACAATGCATACAAAGTAGATCCAAAATCAGAATGGGAATGCCATAAGTTGGTTTCACCAAAATGGTCATCAGTGGTAGACCACCAAGTTCTACATTCATCAAAATACAAAACTCCCAACAAAGTGAATCCAATTTGCACAACCAAAAGAGTAAGGGTGCAAATTCGTGATCTACACAATGTGGGGTTTTTGTGATTCTTTATGATAAACATGATAATGATATGTAAATGTAATGATTGATTAAAGAAATGTAAATCTGATCTATGAAAGTAAGTGCAAGAGGAAATAGACAGGGAGAACTCACCTTGAAACTAGGAGAGAACAAGTGAATTTCAAATAGTTTGATTGTCGTAAAACTGTCGAAAACAAAAAAAAAAAAATGGTTCTAGATCTGGAACACTGAGACCTGTAGCTTCTGGTTGTAAAAAATGCAGATTCCCAGGACAATGCCGACTCAACTCACCCTTGTCCTGCACACAAAAAAGAAGGGGAAATTGATGTGGCAAGGGGCTTGCCTTGGTCAAGCCCCTGTAAAGGAATTAACCTTGAAATGAAATAGATGTAATAGAAAGAATGTTGACACATAGCAGAGATTAGATCTAAACAATAGTGTATAACATACCATGTAGATGCAATTGTCTCTAAATATGTGATCAAGAATGTTGATGCAATAGCTTTGACTCAACACAAAAACTAGAAGGGAAATCATGTAAGACAAAACCTCATGTAGTAGATGTTGTAAGTCGCCACATTGTTGGATTGAAGAAGAGAGAGAAGAAGAAGACTTGATGGGTGAATGTAGATCTCCTTCCTTAATGTCAAAATCCTTTGCTTGGCCTTCAATGAGGAAAAGCACTAGATCTATGGAAGGAAATGCCTTGAATGCATGATGAAATGATGGAATGAATACTTGAGATGCTTGAATGTCTTCCTTGCACTTAAATGCTTGATGGGCTTGAATACTTGATAATGGATGCTTGCTTACACTTGGATGCCTTGGATGAATAATAACTTGCTTGATAATGCTTGCATGAAGATGAGATGTCAAAATGAGAGGAAGAGGTCTCCTTTTATACACATTTCAGGGCTCAGGTTTTGCGAGGCCGACCTTAACTAATCACCTAGGAGAAACAACCCCGCATAGGACCTGGAGCCCACTACATGAAAAAGCCCTAGGAGAAGGTCGACCTAAGTCGGCCTAATCTAAGACAAGGCCAACCCAAGTCGGTCTAGACAGGTTGGCCTTGTCTAGGCAGACTCTTTTAAGGCTAGCCCGGACCTAGGGTTGTGTGCTAACAGAGGGATCTAAAAGTCTTAGTTTGTTGGGAAATCAGGAAAAATCCTGAGATGTAAAATGCATGTAAAAGGACCTAGGAGGGAAATAAATTATGAATAGACGGAAAAAGGGAAAATATGCATAGAAATTAGAGGATGGATAGGACCTATATATGAATTAATTATGCATTTACGTGCAATATAAGGTCCTACACACTAAAGTGGACTCAAAATGGTCCCACAATGAGCACAAATTAAGTGCTTACTTTTTAGGACGATACATTGGTCGACATCAAGGGTGGAGGCGGTTTGCGTCAATGAGACTCTTGGCAGGGTTTTTGAGGCTATGCACACCTGCAAGGCTCCTTCTCCTCTGCTTTACATGTTCTTTCCATTCTTCCACATGTGTTGATTTTTGTTGTCTGCGGTGTGGTGTGCCCTCTCATGCATGTGCTTGTGTCTTGTTTGTGGGCTATTACCTTATTCATGGATTGATTGTTACTTTCCCATTGGGTTTACCTCTTCCATACATTGTATGGATGATCATTCCTTGAATGTTGATAGGAAGGGAGAAACCCCTAAGAAAGATGAAGAAGTTAAAAAGCCTCAACAAGGCCAAACTAGCAAAACCTTTAAGGAGTCCCTTAAATCCCAGGAAGCGAAAGAAGCACCAAACAGGCTTGTTTCGATTTGAGAATTAGAAGAAATATTTCAGGGGTCATCTAAGGTCAAGGAAGAGGAAGTATAAACCCACAAACAGATGGAGGTAATGATACTTCACCTCCCAGGGTTTTAAAACTTGGCCCTAATATGGAAATAATTGATACCATTCAAAAAGAAGAATACAAGATTAAGAATGTGGCCTTTCTTTTCACTTGCTTAGATAATAATACTCTGCATGTCAAAAAAAATTAATAACTGGCTTATTTCAGTTTGGGACAAAAACTAGGAATTTATTTTTTCATTCTGCGGAATGATATGAAAAGGATTATTTATTAGTTTTTCAAAGAATCATAAAATGCAAGAAAAGATTCTTGAGAAAGAGTTCTGGAATGTGAGCACATTCCTATTCAAAGCCAATCCCTAGGCCCCAATGTCTCCTAAAGCAAAATCTTGTTCAACTCGACCCCAGGGTGGATTATTGTTAGAATGTTCTCGCACAATGCTGAAGATTTCTCCCCCAAATGCTCAAAACTGTAGGAAAACCCCAAATATTTGAAGAAACTAAGGCAACTATGCCTCATCTAAATGATAGACTCTTAATCTCCTTCAATGAAGGGGTTCAAATCCTAGATGTCATTGAGTTTCTATTAGATGAGAAAACCTTTACCTGTGTAATTGAAGCCCTTAGAGGTCATAACTCTTTTTTTTTAATGCAAAACAAATGGGCACCATAAGAGGCATTGCCCTAAAATCCCTGTAAATAGAAGGATAACAGTGGTTCCCACCCCAAACCTCATGTCCATAATATCATTCCCAATAGGCCTCCCAAGGATGGCTCTTATGGGGACCCCCAAATTGAGATTCTAACAGGGGAGGTTGTTAATGTCAGAAATAATCCCTATAGGCCCATGAACCTGGAACAATTTGCCCCATCGAAGTGACCCTTAGAAGATGGATTAGGAAACTGTGGTCAAAAGTTACTTGGGATGGAAACTATTGTTATTATTGATAATGTAGAAAAGGTGGTTGAATATACAAATAACAATAATGAAGATTCTAATAAGAACGACACCTCTAAACAAAGGAATAAAGTGAAAAAGGGCTAGAAAGAAAAATGCTCAAGAAATAGTTCTTGAAAAGCTTACAGTTGAGTTAAGTTAGGCAAAGAATAACCAACACCTTTCCTGGCCCTTCAAGTACTAGGAACACATTAGATAAGAATGGGGTTGCATTAAATAACAATGTTGAGGAGTTAAACATAATTAAAATTGACAACAATACTAATAAGCAAGCATCTAACATAGATGATGATAACACTAACCTTGCTCTAGTTGGTGAGGGCAATGCATCGTGCTTGGATTTAATCAATGAGGAAATAAATATTGAGACTAACCCTTTATCAAAGCATATTAAATCAGTTATTCCCTTAAAAATAAGGGTGGACTCACTGATGGTGATGATAATGGTAATATGATAAGCATTGATTGTGTTAACATTCCTAATCAAACCCTTGGAAAAGAAGAGGGAGAAATGATTAAAAGGAGTAGATCAGAAAGAGGTAGGAGAAAGAGGAAAATAATGAGTAAGACAAACAATGTAATCAAAGATAGAAAAAAAGGGGGAAGGAAATGAACTCCGTGTTTGTTTCAATAATTTGTGCAGAAATGCTAGATTAGATTCTCCCCTAAAGCTAATTATGATCAATTTTGTCAGCTGGAATGTAAGGGGTCTTGAATCCCTTGATAGGAAGTATGTTATTAGGGATTTTTTCAATATAAAAAAATATGAATTTTTTACTTCTTCAGGAAGTTGAAGTAATTGGGTTCCCCACCTAATCAACAATCTAAATTTTATTTGAAGAGGATACACGATCTTTCATACTGGCCATAATAAAGAAAGAGGAGGAATAGTAGTTCTAGTCAATGAACATTGGAGTAAATTTATCTCTAACCATGGATTCTCTCACTATAATAAATGCCATTGGCTTGAAATAAGTAAAGTCTAATGAATTTGCAATCTCTTCAATCTATGCACCTAATGAGCAACAAGAAAGGGTCTCCTTGTGGTAACAGATGGTGCAGTCATGGTCGGATTTTCCCCAATGGAGATGGTCCGACCATGTAGCAAGAGTCAACACAGCGAAATCAAATAACTCATAAACAAGAATAGACAATCAACATGCCATAATAGATCTTTGCATTATCATAGAATCAAGTTTTTACATTAGACATGCTCGCCTACATGCCAGCTTACATTCCAAGGCACACATGTCTGATTACATACAGAAATACAGATCCAGGTTGGACGCCAAAGCTAACTACCGAAAGCTACCTAACTAAGGAACCAACACCACAAATATATACAAGATCGCAAGCCAAGAGTCGGCCATAAAGGATCACATTCTCCAAGAAGAAGAAAACGTATTAGAACATATAGGTCAGGACCTAAATCCATAAGAACACCCCCAAATAGATATGAAATGAAGCATGATCACACAAGGAGGTCGGCCACAAGCTTGAGATTATCAAACAATGCACCAATCAACATCGTTGATTGTGAAATGTCATCGCAAACCAAATCATGCCAACCTGATCGTTAGAATAGGAAGAACAATATAGGATCAGACCAAACTTAGGATATCTTCTTCAAGTTTGAATGGAACATGATGCGAAGCTAGACAAAGGTTCTCCATGATGTCTAGAACACACCTAAGGTTCACATAAGTTATCGAGCCACCTGGGACGATCGCTACCTAAAACATAGAAACTGCCCAACTGGAACATAACAACAACAAACTGAAAGGAAATATTTTTGGGTGATGCAAGATTGCCACGACCTAACGATGCTCCTACATCAAACACCCCTAGTGAGTAGAAAATGTTCCATAAGAGAAACTTATGAACATTTGACAAGTTGTGGAACATAAATTATGTGCTCATTTTTTTTATCCAAACATCATCTTTATCTGCAACTCTCTATCTTTGCACTTCTTCTCTTCTCTCTGTCAGATCCATCAACTTACTATGCTATGTAATCTCTCTGTCATATGTCATATCAACATCAGAACTCTGATCACTTCCTCCTTTCCCTTGCATAACTGATCTACCTCTGTTACAAACCTTTATCTGATCAGCAACCAAGGCCTTCTGCTACTTCACTTTACCCTTGTTACAATCTGATGCCAACTTGTCCTCTAATCTACATCAAGATTTTTCTTATGGTCCACACTAATTTCTGTATTCTACCTATCTGAACAGTAACTCGTTACCATGCTTAGATTCCTTGCACTTCTCCCCTCTACCTCCTTCAAGGGAACCAAAGTAAACTTTTGTCCATCCTTCTCTATTGTGACCACATTTCTTCTGCAATCATGAATAGCTCCCCTATCAAATTGCCAAGGTCTACCCAATAGAACATGATAAGCACTCATAGATACCACATCACATAACACGTTATCCCTGTAAGGTCCAATGCTAAAGTTGACCAAACACTCCTCCTTCACCTCCACCATATGCTCATCTGAAAACCAACTTATCCCATAAGGACAAGGATGTTTAAGCCTCTTCAATCCAAGATTCTGCACCATCTCTTCTGATACCAAATAATCAGTACTACCACCATCCATGACAACCTTACAACATTTACCTCATGATTTGCAAACAATCCTAAACAAATACCTCCTTTGTAAACGCTTAGCTTCTTTCTCACTCAACATAACTCTCATAAGCATAAGAGACTCTCCTATCTCAGGTTATACCATACCTTCCACAAGTTCATCAGTAGTATGCTCCTCATGTGCCACAAGATTTTGTCTACCCAAGTTCTTACTAAATCCCTCAGAACATTGAAAAGCTCTATGTCCTATACCACCACATTTGAAACAAGTACCTTTGAATTCCTTGCTACCATTCCCTTTCCTAAGTCTCTTCTGATCATGTTTTACCTCAATCGTTGGCTTCTCTTTTGCATTGCCACTTACTTGCTTTTCCTTCCCACCTTGTCTTCTCTTTAACTTATCTTTTGCCCTCAATGCATATTGATAAGCATCCTCCACCGTAGAAATCCTCAACATACTTAGCTCATCCTGAATATTAAATCTCAGACCATTAACATACCTAGCCACATTCTCCTTAGTTACCTCTCAGTGTCCAGATCTGATAGCCATCTTATAGAATTCTTCAGTGTATTCCTTCACACTCATGTCCTACTCCAAGTTATGCAATTTCTTAAACAATTCTACTTCATATTCCTCAAGAATGAATTTAGCCTTTAATCTAGCAAAAATCACCTTCCAACTAGTGATTTTCAATTCACCATGTTCCTCTCTATCTTTGTACAATTCTTTCCACCATAAGGCAGCATGACCCTTCAACTTAGTCAGTGCTAACCTAACCCGCTGTGGATCTCTGATATCTTCAAGCTCAAAGTAATCTTCTAGTTCACCAATCCAATCTATCAAATCCTCAGGATGCAATGAACCAGTAAAAGTAGAGACACCCATTCTATGACTCCTACTTACTTGTTCCATAGCCCTTAACAATGTTTCCTCATCTGCAACGATCTCAACATCTACGATCTCAAGATCTTCAGCAGCTTCCTCATATTCCTCTTCAGTCTCAAGATTCCTTCTCAATCCAATCAAGACATTTCCGATCTCAGTCCTCATCTCATTTCTAAAGTCCTCCATCATTTGTTCTAGCCTTCTAGGGTTCATCCTTCTAGGCGACATCTTTCCAATCTTCAGGTGCAACTGCTTCAACTTCGAGGATCTAATTACAAGGTGCTAATTGTCTCTCACTCGACGATCTATTAGACACACTTGCAACCTGCCTCCAACTCGGCGATCTTTTCACCCTTGATATGCCTTCAACAGTCCAAACAAGTTCTCAACCAGCAACAATCTCCTCAACAATCCCCTTGTGCAAGTCCTTTGCGATTGTGAGACAAATCTACACTCTGTCACCTCACAATAAACACAACTAGGGCTTCGCAAGCTCAAGAACTTGATCTGCTAACACGGGAACATCAAACTTGCTCTGATACCACTTGGTGCAGTCATGGTCGGAGTTTCCCCAATGGAGATGGTCCAACCATGCAGCAAGAGTCAACATAGAGGAATCAAATAACTCAGAAACAAGAATAGACAATCAACATGCCATAATAGATGTTCACATAATCATAGAATCAGGTATTTACATCATACATGCCCAGCTACATGTCAGCTTACAATCCAAGGCATACATGCTTGATTACATACAGAAATCCATATCCAGGCTGGATACTAACCTCTTCAAAGGCTAACTAGCGAAAGCTACCTAACTAAGGATTCAACACCACAAATATATACAAGATCGCAAGCCAAAGTCGGTCATAAAGGATCACATTCTCCAAGAAGAAGAAAATGTATTACAACTTATAGGTCAGGACCTAAATCCATAAGAACACTCCCAAATAGATATGAAATGAAGTGTGGTCACACAAGGAGGTCGGCTACAAGCTTAAGATCATCGAACAATGCACCAATTAGCATCGCCGATCGTGAAACGCCATCACAAACCAAATCATGCCAACTTGGTTGTTAGAATGGGAAGAAAAATATAGGAACATACCAAACTTAGGATATCTTCTCCAAGAAAGAACGAAACACGATGCGAAGCTAGACAAAGGTTCTCCATGATGTCTAGAACACACCATAAGGTTCGCATAAGTTATCGAGCCAACAACTGGGACGATCGCTACCTAAAACACAGAAACTGCCCAACTGGAACAGAACAACAACAAACTGAAAATAAATTTTTTTGGCTGATGCAAGTTTGCCACGACCCAAGGATGCTCTTGCATCAATGGATGACCAACTCCCTCCCTAGGAATCCTTGGGTCCTAGGGGGTGATTTTAACATGGTAGTGTATAAAGAGGATAAGAAAGAAGGGAACCCTTGAGTATGGAAAGGGAATGCATACTTTTTTTGGAGAAGGATAAAAAATATAATGGAATTAACTGATCCTCTAGAATGCAAGAAGAATGATAGTAAGGGGATCTAGTACCCATGTGCAACAATCAAGATATGGGTAGAAGAGTTTATTACAGGCTGGATAGATTCTATGGACAAGGAGACAACATCTGTTTTATTGGAAATAATGATAAGAATGTTGTTAAAGTTATTATGGGTGCCTTTTCGAACCATCATCCTATTAAAACCTCAATTTTGCTTTAAAAAAACGCATCTACCAACTTTAAAGGAGGGCTCTTTAAGCTAAACACTAGTCTTATGAAAAGTCGGGACTATGTAGATGGAATTGCTAGAATATGTAGTTAATGGTAGAGGGAACAAAAGAGTCTACTGGAACTCGCTAATAGACAACTTACAAAGATTGCTTAAGACAATAGCGAAGAGGTAAGCAATAGAAAATAGGAAGAAAGAATGTATGCTTCAAGAGGATCTAATAGAAGTTGAGATCTAAATCCAAAACAATTCTAAAGACAGTAACCTTAATGAACATAATAAAGTTATTAAACACAATGTTAGAAAATTTTACAATTCTTAGAGCCCAAGGGACCAAAATTAGAGCAAGCATGCATTGGATAAAGGAAAGAGATAGGGGCACTGAGTTCTCCTTTAACTATCTAAAGCAGAAACAATGTAGAGAAGTAATTGGTCCCATTCAAGATAACAACAATTGGTGTCATTAAAATAAAGAGATTATGAATGTTTTCCTAACTTTCTACCAAACTCTATTCAATGCTAAAGATAATTATTGTAACTGCCAACATGCACAAGAATTTTGCAAAAATATTATCCCCTCAAAGATAACTAAAGATATGGCTAAGGAGTTAAGTAAGGAACTCACAAAAGAAAAAATCAAGAAATCTATTCTTTCTTTTCATAATGGCAAGTGACTTGGTGCAGATGATCTGCCAACAAAATTTTACAAAACAAACAAGGATTGGTGGAGGATGTTCAATTTGAAGTCTATCAAGAGGCTATCCACAAAGGAATTTTAGGAGAAAAGGTCAATAGAGGTGTTATTAGAATGCTACCTTAAGATGGAGATAAGAGCCTCATCAAAAAACTTGAAAGCCATAACTTTATCGAATGTCTCCTACAAAATTCTTGTTATAGCACTTGCCAAGAAACTCTTAGACATTTTGCCCCAAATCATCAATCATACCCAAATTGGTTTTTATCAAAAAAAGATCTATCCTAGAAAATTTAATAACCAGTTGGGAAGGGTTGTATTGGGCAAAGAGGAGTGGTCAAGAAGTTGTTATTTTGTTGATTGATTTTGAAAAGGCCTATGACCAAATTGAGTGGTCATTCATCATGACTGTCATGAGGGCTTTGGGGTTTCTAGAAGCATATTGTAATATGGTGTAAGCCTTTTTCAAAGATATCAATGCATAGTTGGACATCAATGGGGTTCTTACTGAACCTTTTTCCTTGGGCAAATCTATAAGACAAGGTTGTCCCATAGCCCTGACATTATTTGTGATTTCTTTCGAAGGGTTACATTATATTCCTAGATTAGACAGGTTAAAACCAAAGTTGAAAGGTATTATTCTACCTAATGGGTCACCCCTTATCAAAATTCAATTTGCAGATGATATTGCCTTGTTTCCAATTCTAAAAGAAGAGAGTATCAAGAATTTGGTTAATTGACTTGATATCTTTTATAAGGCTTCTAGATCTAAGGTGTCTCAAACTAAATCCATCCTCCTTAGTTGGCATGAAAAACCTCCATAGTGGATCAATAACTATGGTTGGCGATAGGGTGGTCTAGATATAATACTAAGATATCTTGGGATCTCATTCCCGGTCTCCCTCTCCTTTCCTAAAATGTGGGATCAGATGTATGCAAAAATTGAAAGAAAGCTTACCAGTTGGAAATGAGACTTCTTGTCCTTGGCAGGGAGATTAGATGTTTGTCAAAAAAAATTGTCATCATACACCATTTATTATGCTTCAACTTGGTTCTTTGCTAGGTATCAAATTAACAAGATTCAAAAAACTGTATGATAGTTCTTGTGGCCTGATGGTAGGGGGAACCACAAGAAACATGTTTACCGAGAATGGAGTTCTAATAAAAAAAATGCAAGGTAGTCTCGTTTGAAAAGATCTCAGGAAGCAAGGTATGGTCTAAGCAGTAAAATGGATTGTTAAGGCTCTTAAAGGAGATGAGACATGGACACTTTTAATAAGGAAAAATGTCCAATATGCCTCTATTAGAGGAGCTAAGAAATGGAAAGGAATGCACAATCAGGGTATTCTCTTTTGCAAGTTTAGTTTAACCCCTTAGGATCTAACGTGTTCCATAATATGTGGAGCCTAGGAGTTGTGTAGATGTTCCCTCAAGTGGATGTTATTAATCTCTCCAAAGGTGAAATGAGAGGTTACAAATCTATACAGTGGAATATTGAGCATAATGGAAAGATTTTGGCCCTTCTTCAAGGCTACTCTACTAGAAGTTGGAATGGAAAAGGTATCTCTTCCTTAGAAGATATTTGTATTAGGCAAGACTTTATGACTTAGGAGCAGCTGAAAGATAAGTTTCATTTGTCTGAAAGTAATAAAAGGACATTCTCTATTTTGATTGAAAATCTTTCTAGTCTGAAAAGACTAGTGAAAATCATTGATGAGGCCACCTTTTTCTCCAAATTAAGGTGGGCAAATGGTACCCTAGTCAACATCAAGGCTAAGTACCTCTATCAATTATGTACCCAAACTAAGGGTATCTTGACCAATGTTAACAAGAAGTGTGAACTTAAGCTAAATGAGTCTCTTTGGAAAAAAACCATGCAACAATGTTGGTCTAACAAGTTGGAACCTAAACTAAGTTGTTTTAGATCTCAATTACTTCTCCAAAAGTTGGTTATTAGTCCCACCTCTATGCATTGCTTGTTTTCTGGTGAGATGGAAACATATTATCACATTTTTTTACAATGTCATTTTGTTGTTATTATCCGGTTTCTCTTAATAGGTAACTTCTATGATTGGGTCTAAGCTAGTTTCTGGCCTCCCCCATCAAATCTCCATCATAGGGTGACATATTCTTGAAGACTCTTAGTTTCTGGTAAAATGTTGTGCTAAGGGGGGTTTTAATGTTGTTTTTACTTCTTTTGATGATAGAGATCTTGTGTTGAGTAAGTTGTGGGCTTTGAGGACTCACTCTCTTTCTGCCAAACCCTAGATAGCCTACTTCTACCCTCTTATTAAACCACTTAGTGTGCATCTAGTGTGGGTTCGTCTTCCTAATTATTCCCTTCATTTTTAGGAGAGTTCTTGTTTTGAGGCCATTAGCAACTCTATTCGTTGATTCTTAAAGGTGGATGATGCCATGACCGCCATGTGTCGCTCTACCTTTGCACGCATTTTAGTTGACATTGTCATCTCCATACCTCTTCCTAGAGATGTGGTTCTCATGGATGGGGATAGGTCATGGACTCAATCATTAGATTATGGGTGCCTCCCCTTTCGATGTCATCGATGCTTATCTACTAGTCACTTGGCAACAGATTGTTCTCTCTCACATCATAAGGGTGTTGTCACTTGGTGGAAGGACGCTAATGATGATCATTTGACTGTCTTGGATTCCTCTGATGACTATTCACAGGATGATGATGATCCCCCTTAGGATGTTGATTCGGTCTATTTCGACCCTGCAAATCCTACTCCACCTCTTGTTAATGGTGTAGCCCCCTCTGACCGCGTGGACTCTTCTTCGTCTGTTGCTCCAACTCTACTCTAACATTTGGTTGACGTTGTGTAGCCTTGTCAACACTCTATCCCTCGGGTTGATAGTACCACAAAGAGGGTTTAACCACTTGCTCCCCCTTGTTTTGGGGAACGTAGTGATAAAATTGCATGAATGATTAGCCATCGACATAGGAAAAAATGTTCTTCAATTCCGCATTCTCCTCCTGACACTGTGGGTGAGTTGTCTATCTATCCTTGATGTGTGTAATTAGTTGTTTTGCTAGAGTGATGTTAATGGTTTTTTTTGCCTTGTTGTAATTGACATTTTTGGTCTATCTTTGCAAGGGACAACACCCTTGTTTTGTTTTTTATGAAGGCAAAAACAGGTTTTGAAGGGACCCGAAACCTTTTACAAACATATTTTGAATGGATATGGAACCCTCAACTAGGACGTTGTCAAGTGATAGGAAATTGGACTTGCCAGATAACTAGAGGCAAAAGAGCCCTCAAAATGACCAAGGGAAAAGCCAACCGGCCCCTTCAAACTAAAACAAAAGCTGCAAGCAAACAACCAGCAAGCAGTTAAAAACAGAGAAAAGATCAGAAAAAGCCGAGCTTGGGCACTCCCCGCCAAGAGTCATCAAGATTTACCTTTTATACAACCCTTGTGGGAACGAAGAGTCATTTCAAAAGAGGGCTTAGAAGACTTAACTTTCTTGCCCTTAACAGAAATCCAATCCTCTACCACTTTCGAAGCCTCATCCTGCCAAGCCAACGAGCTTGACACAAGACCACCATCAACTAGAGAGACAGTGCCAGCAAAGTGACTATTCCTCCCAACAGGCGAAGCAACACCACCAAAATTGATAGCACTATCACAGGCAACAACCTGAATCACATTCCCACGCACATCTGGGGAGTCAACAAGGAGTACAAGCAAATGTCTTTCCTCAGCAAACTGCCCAACCCCCCCGAAACCAGAACAACCCAAAAAGAAGCCACATGAGACTGAGAATCCGTTGCAACCACTTGTGAGAAAATCCTTTGAGTTTTAGATTTCTTCTCAACTGTATAATGTTGAGCTGAAGCACCATCCCACCACGAAGCCATCATTTTCTTTTTCACTAAACCACATTGAGTAGTCGCGTGACCCGTTTTAAAACATCTTCTACGCCTGAAGGGAATCCCTTTGTAGTCCAAACTTTGAATCCATCTTCCCTTCGAAGACCTAATTAAGATTTAAGCAGGCAATCCCTTAGACACATCCATATCAACCAGGATACGAGCGAAGGTGGAATGAAATATATCAGACGGTTCATTATCAACCATTAGAAAATCCCCAAGTGCTTCTCCCACTTCCTCTAAAAGAGAGTCAATCTATAAGTGAAGGGGGAGATAAGGAGGTCAAACCTAGATCAGAATCTTATTAAAAGTTTTGGAAAACAGATTGAAATCAAAGTGCCATGTTTAATCATTAACAGAAATCTATCCTCCCAGCTAAAGAAATGATCACACAATTTTATTTATGTCCTCAACATTCTCAAATTTTGTAATAAAAAAACTCATTGCCATAGGGTAAATATGCATCGTACCATAAAGGAGAGACTCCCAACGTTGTGAGATCCACCCATGCAGTTGAGGGAGGCTAGGTTAGAAACCCCTAAACTAACAGATCACACCATGAATGGAGAAAATAATATTTCCTCCTCTGTCTCCACATCCATATCAATGGCTATACCTGTAGAAACAGGAAGAAACCTAGACTCAGCAGACCATCTCTTCAATCCATGGGGTTTCCCAGCGCTCGGATCAACACCATTACGAACCGCCACCACACCATCGCCAGAAGAGACCCTAGTTGCAGATGGCTCCACAACATAAGCAACAACAAGAGGGAATGGTCTTGAGGGGGACAACAGTGAAGCTGCAAGAGAACTCAAAGTCGTATTAGGGCAAGCATCCTTGCCAAGCTTCGCTACAACAACCGCAGGTCGAGCAGAAGTTCAACCCTGAGTAACGCATGCAGCTGGAGAAAGAACGAGATCAACCACACCAAGAGACTTCTTAGGGTAAGCAACCTTTTCGTTCGCAACTCCACCCACCTCTAGAACTAGACAAGATCTATCGGCAACCGCCGCCCCACCGCTAGAAAAAACCCTAGTGGCAGATGATACCACAGTCGAAACGACAACAAACGAAGGGGTCAGAGATGAAGACCCGTCCGCCAAAGGAGAAGCCCGACCATTAATCGTGGAAGTAACCTAAGAAGGAACCGCGTGAATAGCGGTAGCAGACATAGCAGCATTCAAAACAACATGAGTGGGAGAACGCGCGGTAGGAGCCATCCTCAATGAGAATTTACTTTGGGATTTGTTTTCTACTAAAATACTTTAGTTCTTGTGGAAGAAAAAGAATGGACATATATATAAGGGGAACACGAGAAACCTTACTAAGTCTACTTGTAGATTTACTATTTTTCTGACCATTGAATAGGTGACATCTACCTTGACGCTCCCTACGAATAGATTCATGAAAGTGATGGATGAAGATGCCACTATACAAAGATGACATAAAGGATTTAGACTTTTAGCCATAAGACCACAAAAAGGTGATCCCAAAATTCCATGAAGAATTCCTTGACTTTATGAACACATTGTAAATGACATGGATACCAACTCAAGACAAGTGTTGATGTTCGTGACCTACAATGGACCTAGCAGATTTTTTACAACTCAAGTTGGGAGAGGATCTCTACTCCACTCAACTAAGCATTTCATTCCTTCCACATAAACATAACCAAACTTGAAGAGGACCAAGACAAAGGCAAGGAAAAGGTGGCAAAGGAAGATGATCAAGTCAAGGATACTAAGAAGGATGATCAACAGAAGCCTGACTCAAATGATGATTGAATTTATGTCAGTGTTTTTTTGGTTTTATATATTACTAATCGAATAATACTATAATTTTTTTTATAAAAATTGATATTGTTAAACTCTTTAATGTTGTTTAGAGATTGTAGAAAGTTTGGCTTAATTTGTTTCTATGTGACCAACTTGGTTACTATAATATAACCGAATTGCATTGTCATGAATTTTATTAAGGAAAACAGGTTTTGATGGGATCCTAAAACCCTACAGTAGTAAGAAAAGTAATCTAGAGCATATAGACGTTAAGTAACAACCAACAAAAAACAGGCAAACCTAACATAACAGTCCCAAAAAAAATAGAAAGCCAGGGACAAACACCCAAAAAGACCAGGAACAAAGAACCAGGGGTGCGAATCAGGCAATATCTCTGAGAATCTCAGTAGCCCGTATCTCTAGCTCGGTCATTCTACCCGCAGCTTCTTTTAGGTCGGCCAGCTCTTTGTCAGCTTCCTAGTTTTCCATATGCTTGGCTTCCTCTCTTGTCCTCTTCTTGTTTCCTTCTTCTGGAAGCTTCTCCCTGTCACTATTTAGCGGCCGATCCTCCTTATTTCCTCTTTGTTCTTCAAATTTGTTGATGATCACCTTAATATTATCATTTGAAGCCTTAAGGATATTGTACCTTTGCTCAGCAATTTTAACCATTGAGGCTTCAATGCCTTCGACCCTATGCTTCCGTTCGGTCACTCTGCTATCCAGCTCCATGTCCTCCGCAATATTCTTGTTGTTGTTAATTATGTTTTCTTTCTCCATCCTTTCCATTCTTTTTTTCATCTCATAGATTTCGTAGTAAGTCCATTTCGTTGATCTGTAGTTGTCAATAGCACTATTGTTTGCATTGTTCAGCACATCCATTTGGGGATCCTCCCTCGCATTGTCGCTAAAGATCACCAAAGCAGGATCAATAAGCTCTTCCATCTGAATTCTGCCCTCCTTGTTTTCCTTAACCAAAGTCCTAACCATTTCTCTCTTTATCCCCATTTTTGCAGAGACCGTGTCAAAATTCCTCCAAACAACCTTCTTGTTTTTGCCTGTAATGTTGTAGGTGTAATGGTCTTCTCCATACTCCGCAAAACCATGGCTTTGAACATCCTCCTCATTCCCCTTCCCCTGACTCTCCTCTTCCTCGTCTCTCTCCTCTTGTGTTTTTTCCTGGCTGTCCTGCCTCTCCTCCTGGGTTTTCACCTTTATCTGATTCCCTCTTTTGAATCTCGTAACCCTCTTCCCTAAGCTTGCCTCCTCATTTTGAGCCGGCATTTTGATTGTAATCTTCTTCTTTATATCCCTCTTCCCCTTCTTCCCACCTTGTTTCATTTTTCTCTCTTCTCCCGAACTCTCATTCCCCGTTTCCATTCCTTCGTCATTTTCATTGTACTCCCTATCTGAGATCTCAATGTGTTGTTTTATTGCCTCCAGTTTGACTCTTTTCTTCCCTTTCTTTGTCTGAAGAGGTTCTTCCTCCTCAGTCTCCGAGTGCATAACTCGGCTGTCCTCGGTATCAGAGGGGACGTAATCCTCCCCCGAGCCCTCCTCAGAATTTCCTTCCTCCGTGCATTTGATTTCCTTCCCCAAAGTGTGAACTTTAAAGTACTCGTAAATTAACAGTAATAAACCCTCATGGAAAGCAGGGTTGCTAATGTGTTTCTCCTTATAGTCATTAATGTTTTCATTGATGGACGAATAAAGGAAGAAAGGGATGGATATCTTTGCCCCATACTTGAAGTAGTTGAGAAGCACGAAATGGTGAGTGCTGATGCAGTCGAATCTCGTACCCAGAGAGATGAATTTGATAATTGCCCTCAAAACAAATCTCCACAGAGGCTTGATAGAGCTCGGGTGGTAAAAGGTACCCTTCTTTACCAGAGCACACTTTTCCGCCTCATTTTTAACGAAATCCATCAAAGCTTGGTTGGAAATCTTCCTGTCCCTATAAAATTTCTTCCCAATGATGGGAATGCCAGTCACCGCCTACACGATTTCCTCCGTCACCTTAAAAGTAACCCGATCAATTTTCACCTTCCCTTCATTCCAGCTATTGACCATCAGCTTCGTAACAGAGGGCTTCCACCCATGAAGGCGTTCAATGCAGGTGGTCACTTCACCCTTATTCAAAATCTCCCAAACCTTGGATCTCCGGCGCCATTTTTCTATTTCCTTCTCCGACTCTCCTATGCCTTTCTCCCACCATTTCTGCAATTTCCCTGTTTCCTCTGTTTCTGGTGTGCTTCTCACTAAGAGCCCTTTGTTTCGTAGTGAAATTGAGTTGATGTTTCGAGAGACTTCTTTCTACCTTGTGAATGCTATACTTAATTTTATGCCTCCAAGTGTGCCGACAGGGCCTAAAACTGATAATCCCATCGCGTCTCGCGTACTTGCACATCATACGGGGATTCTTCCTCCATCTGTCATAACTCTTCATAATTAACCTTTAATAACTCCGAGTCTGCCCGGAACCCGATCACTTTCAATGATGTTTAAAATTTTCGGCGGTAAATTATTCCCGTCATACCATTTCTTCACTCCCTCATTCTTGACTCCCATATTTGCCAGCCTGTCCGCCACCTGGTTGGCTTCCCAGTAATCATGTGCCACATGGACCTGATCAAAATATTTGAGGATTTGTCTACACTCCCCTATTATGTTCTCAATGGTCCACAAAGGCCCAATCTTTTCATTTAGGCAATCTATGATGTTCTTTGAATCCCCTACTAACCATAAATTTTTTATTCCCATTTCCCGGGCAAGCCTAAGGGTGTGATGTGCCGCACTCGCTTCAGCATAATGGTTGGTTTGTGATCCCAGGGTGGCCAAAATAGCAGCAATACCTTTACCATGTGAGTTCCTTATTATTCCTCCCACACCAGCCATGCTAGGGTTGCCCTTTGTTGCCCCGCCGAAATTAGCTTTGAACCACCCTTCCGGTGGTAATGTCCATCTGCACCTCAACCTTTTATTGGTGTTATTGGGCCCATTTTTGTGAATTGGGCTGATACCTTTGCAATTAGTATAGTTTTCCATAAGGGCATTTGAAATTTTTTGGGCAACATACTTAGCCGGAGTAGCCTTTTCCCTAAAGATCATGTTATTTCGCTCCTTCCACAGCCCCCAGCAAATGTGCGGCATAGCCCAAGACCAAAGATGATGACCACTCCCCCCCTGATTTCATTGGTCAAAGAGCTCAAGAATAGTTTTGGGGAAACACCAAGATGTCTCAAAAAAAGACAGGAAATGATGCCAAATTTTCCTGGTGAAATCACAGTGGATAAATAAGTGGTCCACATTTTCACTTTGATTCTTACAAAGGATGCATCTATTAGGAATAAATTGCACCCTCTTTATTAGGTTATCCATTGTCAAAATGCGATTTTGGAGCAACGTCCAGAAAAAGATGTTAACCTTAGGGATAATACCAGGAAACCAAGATTTGGCCCATATGGGGATAGTACCAACATGTTGCATGGTTTCATATCCCGAAGCCACTGTATAGTTACCATCAGTTGTTCCCCCCAAACTATAACATCTTCATTGAGAGAGAGGGGAGTGTGACCCATATTGACCATAAGAGGTTTTAGGTCCTAGGATACCTCAGTAAGATTCACCCATCCATTGTTGGTTTTGTAGTCACTAACTCTACTGCCATATCTTTCAATGCAATGTTTAGCCCATCTATTATATGGCTCCAAGTTCCATAAAGGACCCTGTCTGAGCCAATCATCATACCAAAAGTTGACATCCTTACCATTGCCTACTTTCCATCTTGCTTTTGCAGTCACTATACCTTTAGTCCTCAGAATGTCATTCCATATGTGGGATCCCTTTAGGTCCAAATCTCTGCTGATGAATTGTTTGAAGGTTATGTTAGCTGCATATTTACCCTTCATAATATCCCTCCATTCCCCTGTAGAGTTGAAAATTCTCCAAATCTGCTTAGCTTGTAGAGCTTTGTTGAACTGCTTCAACTTCTTGATGCCCAACCCTCCATGTTTTTTTGGCTTGCATATAGTATCCCAAGCCACAAGCGGGTATTTCTTGTTTCCATCTTTGTCGGCCCATAAGAAGCTTCTCTGAATAGCTTCCAGAGAGTCCGCCACCTTAGCAGGGATTGAGAAGAGGCTTAGAGCATAAGTAGGAAGGTTCTGAAGAGTAGATTGTATCAGAGTCACTTTTCCAGCCTGCCTCGGGGTGATGCCCTTCCAGCCCACCAAGTTCCTGTTGAATCTATCAATAAGACCTCCCTAGAAGGCCTCGGGGGGTTTGGTTCCGAGCAGAAGACCTAAATAGGAAGCTGGAAAGGAACCGATACCACAGCCCAGAATGCCAACCATTTTCCTCTGTCTGTCCATGGGAGTGTTAATGAAGAACACCGAGCTCTTGTTCCAGTTAATAAGCTGACCCGAAGCATTGTTATAAGAATTAAGGATTTTCTTAACATTTCTAGCTTCCTTAATTGAAGACTCACCACCCAGAATGGTATCATCCACGAATTGCTGGTGAGTAAAAGAGAAAGGGCCTGAAGAAGGTTGTAGCCCACTGATGAGGGCCTGAAGAAGGTTGTAGCCCACTGATGAGACCCCTTCTTCTATAATCATGGATAAGCCTTCCCAAGCACTCCGCCAAAATGATGAAGAGAATCGGGGAGAGGGGGTCCCCTTGCCTAAGACCCCTAGAGGATTTGAAGAAGTCTGAACGAGAGTCGTTCACCAAAACAGCAAAAGGAGTGGAGATCAACTGTGAAATAATCTTTAATACCTTGTCATTGAACCCAAAAGCCCCCAAAATGTTACTCAGGAAGAACCAATCAACCTTGTCATACGCCTTGGAGAGGTCCAGTTTAAGTAGGAATCCTTCCAGATTGCCCTCCTCCAAAGAATGAATCACCTCGTGCACTGCCATAATAGAGTCCAAAATTTGTCTACCAGGGACAAAGCCCGTTTGTTGGGGGGCAATTAAAACCGGGAGGATTTTAAGCAGTCTGAGAGTTAAGACTTTAGAGATTATCTTGTAAAAAGAGTTACATAGACTAATGGGCCTAAAACTATCAAAAGAATCCGCACCTAGGATTTTCGGGATGAGGACCAGAAAAGTGGCATTGATCTCTTTAAGAAGGCTCTTGGCACCAAAAAATTCCTGGACAGCTTTGACAATGTCATCTTTGATAACCTCCCAGTACATCTGGAAAAAGAAAGAAGGGAAACCATCTGGCCCAGGGGCTTTTTCCGTAGGTAAAGAAAAAATAGCTTTATGGATTTCTGCCTGATCCGGGATCGCCAACATGTGCTTATTCTGGCTTTCTGTGATCACCTTAGGAATAGTTTGAAGAATAACCTCCTGGTCATCCTCGATGAGGTTATGCTCTTTAGAAAGGATTTGTGTGAAGTACCTGATGGCCTCATTTGCAATCTCCTTGTCTTCCTCCAAAGTAAGATCCCCTGTTTTAATGGCACTGATTCTATTAGTCGTCATGTGTTTCATAGTGGATAGGTGAAAGAAACGAGAGTTTTTGTCCCCCTCTTTCAACCATACCGATCTTGACCTTTGCCTCCAGAACATTTCCTCTTTACTTACAATGTTGTGAAGATCATCCAGAATGGATTTTTCAGCACTGATTCTATCCACATCATATCCATGGTTTTGGATCTCTTCTTGAATCTCTGCAATCTCTAACTTAATCATGTCTTTTGTCTGAAAAATATTTCCAAAGTCTCTTTTGTTCCATTTTCTAATCTCCATTTTAATATTCTTAAGCTTCTTAGCCACCCTGTACATCATCATCCCGTCCACATCAATACTCCACCACTCCTTTATCTTACTGAGGAGATTGGGGTGGGTTGTCCACATCCTCTCAAATCTAAAGGGGAAAGCATTTTTCTTTTTGTGATTGGCCAGATTGAGAGAGATAGGAGAGTGGTCATAACTGAATCTCACCATGGAAGATAGGTGACAATGATACTATTGCATCCAATCCAAAGAAATGAGGGCTCTGTCAAGGCGAACCTGAATGCACTCTGATCCCGCTCTTCTATTTGACCAAGTGAATTTACCCCCACCTAAATCCACATCAATGAGAGCCAGATCATTGATCAAACTGGCAAGTTGCTGCCTACTCTCCAGGTCGGGTGGCAGACCACCAAATTTCTCAGATTCCAAAAGAGGAGTATTGAAATCCCCCATGATAATGGCTTTTGGTTCAGTAACTTTGGCAAAAAGAGTAGGCAGCTGGTCCCAAAAGACACGCCTACAATTCTTTGTGTTTGGAGCATAAATGTTCATTATAGCCCATCCCTCATGTTCTTTTGGGTTATAGAAATGAATAAGTAAGATGTTGCCCTCATCCCACATGATTTGAGCATTGAGGTTATCCTTCCATAACACCAGTAAGCCTCCAGAGGCTCCATCTGAGTCAATAGCAGCAGTCTTCAGACCTTTTCCAAAGGAAATGCCTGCTACTTTATCCTTTTTCATTTTTGTTTCTTGTATCAAAAAGATGTTTGGTCTATGGTACCTTATCATATTCCTAATTATTTCTTGTTTATGGACTCCATTTAGCCCACGGATGTTCCATGATATGACCTTCATGATTTCTTAAGAGACTCCTGGATGGTCCGCTGGTAACCATCCGCAATATTTCTTTTTGCTTCTTCCTTTCTGATTTGATTCATACTCTTCCTTCCTGGTGTGTTAGACTTGCTTCCTGTGTCTGCTTTGGCCCTAATTCTTGTTGCTGCAGGAGAGGCCGGAGATGGGTCCCTGCTATTTTTCTTTTTCACTGTTATCCATGCTCCCACATTCTCATCTTTGTAGCTATCAAAAAGGGCTTCCATTCTTGAGATTTGACCAAGCGTAGTGGATGATACCATTTCCAAGAATCGGCTAATCTTCCCTGGAGAGATATAATTGCTTATGCTAACATTTGATTCTTGGGAGAGGGTTGGGCCCTGTCCCCTCGCGTGCTTCCCATCTTCCTATGAATCTGGAACAAAAGAGAGGTCAATGTTGGCCTCACTTGTAATCTCCCCCTCTTCTAGGTTCTCCCGACCTCCTTTGACTCCAGTCCCATTTTCATCCTCTGGATGTGTTGGGCTTACTAAGACCCCTTCACGCTCCCTGCCTATACCTGGCTGAGCTTGTGGCTGTCCCTTACCCTCCCCCTCCTTTGGTATGGACCCTTCAGATTCCAGTTGCTCTAACTGAAGTTCCAGGCTATCAGTTGTCAACTCCCCTTGAGGGTTTTGCTTTTTTGATATCAATTCATTTGGGAGTTTCTCTTTCCAGGCCTTCTTGGTGTGTATGAGGTCCTTGTTCAAAGGTTGTAACTTCGGCCTTTTTCCTTGCTTTATTTGCTCCTTTCGAGCTTTTTCCTTTTCAATGACTATTGGGCACTGATTGGCTTTGTGTCCAGCTTGTTTACAGTGGAAGCAGGCAAAGGGGACACTTTCATACTCTATCTGTTGCACTCGTTTTCCCAATCTGGATTGGAAAACAATAGCCTCTGGCATGTCTTGGCCTGCTTCAACTCCAATACATATCCTCGCATAGGTGATTCTTTTCTTCGCTGTCGTTACTGGATCAATAGATAGCAGCTCCCCGAAGGATCTGGCAATGCCCTCAAACACATCCTCATGACAATATTCCAAGGGTAATTCTGGAAGTCTCGCCCAGATCGGTGCTTGGGTCATGAAATATTTGTTGAGATCCAGGTTAGAGGTCCATTTTTGCAGTATGAGGGTGGATCTACCCAGTGACTAGTTCCCCGCACAAAGTATTTTGGACTGATCTTCTTGACAGCAGAACTCAAAAGACATGAAGCCTTTTGTCATTGTCGAAACCACGACCTGACCTTTGAGATCCCATTTGTTTTTAACAAAGGTTCTAACTATATCAATATTGGGTCTGGATCCTATGAACTTGTCCACCAGAGTAGCGGCCATACTCAAAATATTATGATCAATAAGCTCAGAAGGCAGTTCTAAAGCATAGATCCCCAACTCTTTGTTAGATACATCCTTAATAGTTGGGAAAGGAGACTTACCAGAGGGTTTGACTCCAAAAAGGTTTGTCCACCGGCCCTGTTTCATCGCCCATATCTCTCATTTTTGGGGTAGAGCCTTTTGTTTCTCCTGGATCCGACTGTTGTATCCGTGGGACCCCTTCATCTGTCGAATCCTCAGTTCCCTGGTCCTTGCCCTGATCCTGGCATGTGCCCTGATCGTTCTGTCCCGAGCCAGAAGGTTTCCCGCCCAGTGTCAAATTCAAATTTTTGCCTCCAGACGCTGCTCCTCGGTCGCTCATCGTGATGAGAAAGCAGATTTCCGAAAATTGCATTGTCATGTTATTAGTAATTGATTATCAATATTAAAAAAAATCAAAGAAATCACTAGGTTTGCAATATTTAGTATTACAATTTGTGTTAGGTTGACCTATAAATGAGGAAACACCTTGTTTTGGTTTTTATTTCTTTGGTTGCATTAGGATCATTGTTTCTTTTGGTTGATATCAAATATGTAAACCATAAATCGTGACTAGCACCTTCAAAGTTATGATTGAGAAGTTCAATGGACAAAACTTTAAGTTGTTCACATTAAGATGGAAGATATCGTGGTGGAGAGAGATCGATGGATCATAATAATTGTTATTTGAGGGTTCAGTCTTCCTAAAATGAAAACAAATAAATGTAAAAAGCTTGACACAAAGTTTTCAATGGGTAACACAAACAAATTGTGGATGGGGATAATAGTGGCACAAATAATTTATGATGTAATTATATTTAATAGAATTAATCAATTAGTATAGTATATAATAATACATTACATATTTAAGGGGTTAGGGGTTTGACTAGATTGACAAGAGCTTCCAATAATAGGCACGAGGTCATGAAGTCCCTTACCCCACTCCTCATGCCAACATCATCGGTCGCATTAAAAAGTTGATAAAGTGCACTGCAAGTTATAGGGGGCAACACCTCAATGAGAGATCTATATTTTCCTTCACTATTTAATGTTAACCTTGTAATGTGCAACACCTCACTGAGAGATTTAACTTTGCCTTCCCTCACAAATGTTACCTTCCCTTTGCCAACAACCCAATGTGAATAGTCGATGGCAAGAAACATCTTGCCACCATCAAATGCTCTACATGAAAAAAAAATCACTTCTTGTGAGGAGACATGTGATACAAGGCACTTGAGTCAACAAATCTTGAGTTATCACCAACAATGCTAACATGATTAATCAAAGCATCTGATTCACCATTGAAGGTTTATTATTAGTGAGATTCAAAAGTTGATTCTTGTTTCTACATTCCTTCTTTATATATCCACATTTACCATAGTTCCAACATTTTATTCTAATCATACCATGGGTTTGAGATCATCCTTTTGACTTGGACCTCTCCTTGTACCCCCTTTTCTTACCACATTTTTCCTTGGGTCTACCCCATTCATGCAGTGTATCGTTTGAACCTCCATACATGGATTTCCATCTCATTTCCTTGTTGAGAAAAGTAGCAACGGGACCATCCATCTTAGACTAGATCATCATGGGACTCAAGAAACGAACATAACAATAAAATACATGTATTCTCCCCATTAACTCAAATAAGGTTAAATGCATTATAAATGCTCAAGGCTATAATCACCTTCCATTGTCTTTGAGGAGTACAAATTTGTTTTTAAATAAAGCTTATCTATTGAAATTTGTGTTTGTTATATCTCACCAATCCTTCTCCATAAACTATGTGCAATAGTCTCCTCAAAGATATTCTGAGGAACTAAATAAGAGAAACAATATTGTCCCTTGATTCTTTTTGTCTACTTATTTTCTAAATTGCATCAAGCGTGTCCACAATATCTTTTATGTCATGACACCCTCCATTTTCAATTTTTGCAACTCCTAACTAGAGTTATTGAACTTTTCAATCTATGATTGTGATGTGCTTGCCATGGATCTTCTAGCCACATCATATGTACAAAACCGCCAAAAAATACTCCCAATGCAACTATGAAAAAAAGCCAATGCATTGCAAGAAAGGTGTTCCCTTCTACAATCTAGGCAAACCTCTTATACCAAAAACAAGGTAACACAGAAAAAAGTGAACAATAAATTACATTAATTTGACTATGATGTGACAGGCAATAAACTTATATCAATAAAATAATTGAGAAGTAATATAACAAATCAACAAATTAATAAAATGCAAACCATTACACTAGATACATGCTAAAAAAACCTTGCAAGAAAAAACTCCACTCCATAGATACCCAAGGTTGTATAATCCTCAAAAAATGAAGTACAATAATATAATCCACTCGTCACTTAAACGGTACACTGGTTGCATAAGAGTGCTTGTAAAAAACCATGCAATATATCTCATGCTTCAAATATGTAGGAAAACTAGAAACAAGAAACCATCAAGTGGTATCCAAAATTACGAATTAAAACCATGATTCATGGCAAAAATTCAATGTCCCTATGGTCATGGTCAAGCATCTTAGCACGTATGTCCTCTTACGCCTCTCTCACATCCCTTACACATCATAGACATCATAAATGTTATCACAACAATCAAATTGACCAAGATCCTAATTGTAAGTTTTCCATGAGAACACTAATTGTTTTGTCATAATATCAAACATAAAAGATATAATTACAGCTTGCAATCTTGAGTGTTTTTTGTAACCTCCATATTACATGCCTTTTACACAACATCCCAAGTATCATACAAAATAAATAAATCTCTTTGTTAGTGCAAGTTTTTATTTTCCTAGTGTGTTATTTTTTCCATTTTTGCCTATCCCATTGCATTTGGGAGCCTTGAGAAAATCAAAGTTAGCTTTTGTTTCACTCAATTTGGCCACCATATAACACATAGCAAACAAGGGTTTGAAGCTTATAGATTCGGTGAAAAACTTTTTATTGGAGCACTTTTAGCCCAAATGGATGCTTCCATTAGCCTCAAAAGCCCAAAAACCCCTACTTTCATTAAAAAATTGTCCATTGTGTACAAATTTGATTTTTTGGCAAATATTTATTGCCAAGTGGGTCCTCGTTATAAGGTAAATTCAACCATTCTTTTCAAAGAGTCAGAATATTTTTTATTCAGAAGCCCATTTTTTACATAACGAGATATCTTTGGAGAGCTAAAGATGAGTACTTTCCATCCATGTTGGTCTTAATCATAATGCTTTTCCATTTCTTGCTAAATAGTCTAGGTTGAAGTCGTTTATTATTTTTTTCCTTCATAAGGCCATAAATTTCACCTTGAAGCTCTATTTTCTACAAACGAATAAGCATTGGAAAGGTACCGAAGAGCACTACAAAACTGCAAGGTCATTTTTTGCAAAAAAAATCTTAGGTTTGGTTTGTATCAAACTTTTCAATTTTGGCCTTTGCGGGCCTAATGAGAATTATAACTTGGTAGAATCCTTGTAATCCCTTTGATCATAAAGTGCCAACATTGCAATATCTGGTGGAGGTGATTTCAAAAACTAGTGGAAAGGGGGGGTGTCCCTTGGTGTCTATTTTGTATCCTTCCTCGCGCACTCAAAACAATCTTCTTTTTGCTTTAAATGGATCAACATACAGTTCCAATTCTAACTTCCTACAACTATTTTTAATGGAAAATTAAAATGTCAATCTACTTGAAAAAGTTTGAATTGCATAGGTAGCAATGGGACTAGAAATTGAACCAAGAATTGATGTAGAAAAGCTTATATAATTAAACATGTTGAATGAAATTTTTGAACCTTAGGTGCGTTTGTATGTCTATCTCCAAATTTTCTCTCTCATGTTGAGTATTTGTCTACACCAAATGAAGTTTGGACAACATTAGAAAAACTCTTTGGTAAGCAAGATGAATTAAGAAGTCATCAATTGGAGAATGAGTTCATTGGTTTAAGTCCTTCAAGTTTTGATACTATAATGGACTCCTTCACCAAACTAAAGGTGATAAGACTGCAATGGAAACAATGTGGAATTGAGAAAGATGATAAAAATTTGATCCTAAGTATTCTTTAAACTTGGTCCCAACTATCCAGTCTTTGTTTCTATTTTTTATGCTACTCAAAGTTCTTTCAGAGCTACTTATATAATGCCTTCTCTTGATGTGTTTACTAATTAGTTGGTTCAAATGGGCACTCTAGAATCTTCTAAGTCCCATGCTTTGGTTGCAAATCAAGTCTCTAAAAATTAGAAGGATAGTGGAAAGAAATCTAAGAAACCAAATAATCAAGGAGAGAATAATTCAAATGGATCTTCATCTACTTCTAAAGTGGAAACCAAACCTTCTTAAAATCAAGGAAAACCTAAGAAGGAGAAGGTTAAATGTGCTTATCGTAAGAAACTCGAACATGATGAACATAAATGTATGAAGAAATAGATTGACTACTTCGCACATCTTTATGAACCTGAGCAAGCTTATTAAAATACTTGGAAGGAGCTTTTACTATTTTAAAACTACTTGGTGGTCACACCGTATTGGTTGGATTTGCCACCTCCATCCTCTCCTTAGATTTATATAAACTCGCTACCTAACTTGCATCTGGAATTATTTTACATACATTGTGATGTTCTTGCATAGGTTGGCATTCATGTACTTTTATTAATGCAATCATTCTTCTATAGTGTCTCTTTGAGCTCCTAATGCAATCTTGTCGTCTTGACATTTGCACATCTCTTGAAACCACGGGTCTATAATTACTTTGTTTCATATATAGTTTTATATCTTATTTCTCTCATTGAAAGATCTTGGTTATGCATTTGTTTCAAATGTCTAAAACTCTTCTATCTTGTGAGCATTATCCAACTTAACCCCATTCCATGATTTTTGTAGATTGCAAATTATTTATCATCTATAATTAAATTACAGTAACAAAACTTAGGGCTTGCAGGTGAATGGCACACCTAGTTTTAATAGCCAATAAGTATGACAATATACAAGGCTATAAGTATAACAATATACAAGACAACGTACAAGACAATAAATATGAAAGTGTTGGTAAACATATTTGTCACTGCGATGTTGTCTTGAAAACTGACTTCGTTTGCCCTGTGAGCAGTGACCACCGTGCCAACAGTTAGAGAGATTGCAACTGGATCACGATCTAATCACAACCTTCCTCTGCGTTTGAGAGGGGCAACTCCCTCGTATGATGTGGGTATTTGGGATTTTTGTGTACTTTTCACCTGAAATTACAAAAGGATACAAAGAAAAACTAAGGAAATAGATGAAAGAAACCCCAACACTAGACATGAATAGTATATGAGATACCCAAAGGATAAAAATTTACAAGGGGTTTGTAATACGTAACGCAATGATGACAAAAGAGGAATAGTAAACCCTGACATACGAAAAGATACACTATGCCAACACATTCAAATCAAGATACCAAGAAATGAGTGTATTTCATGTCACCAATTACATAAATTAGAAAGACTATTGGATTCCACTGATACATAAAGAGATCACCAACTTAACATATGAGAAATCTGTAACCATAACTCAGTAACACATTTGAAACATATGAACCAAATGCATTCTTTATTATGCTTTTGAAAATATACAAGTTCAAAAACCTTTAGGTACAATGTGCAAAGCAAAAAATCTCTGTAGAAATTTCTCCATAATCTCCCCTATGCCAAAAGTCCCCTCTTTTACATTACATAAGCCTTGTATTTATAGGCTATCTTTGATAACCAACTTGTAACCACTTTTTCGGGTTAGTAACTAACCAATTTAGAGTATGGAAGTTATCCATGCTTTTTGCAACTAATTCTAACTTTTACAAAATCAAAGTCAAAATCCTAACTTTTACAAATAACCCTAAACCCAACTTTTAGTTACAATAAGTGACCTAAGTCACTTTTACAAATAGATAACTTGAAATTGTGACAAATTTCTCCATAATCTCCTCTATGCAAAAAGTCCCCTCTTTTACATTACGTAAGCCTTGTATTTATCGGCTATCTTTGATAACCAACTTGTAACCACTTTTTCGGGTTAGTAACTAATCAAGTTAGAGTATGGAAGTTATCCATGCTTTTTGCAACTAATTCTAACTTTTACAAAATCAAAGCCAAAATCCTAACTTTTACAAATAACCCTAAACCTAACTTTCAGTTACAATAAGTGACATAAGTCACTTTTACAAATAGATAACTTGAAATTGTGACTTTTAAGAATGAAGAAACTTGAGGTACATCAATCATTGGCAAAAAAATATGTAGTCATTGACCCTTGAGGACACACCTTTCAACTGCATCAGTTGGCCATCAATCTTCATCAATTTTCATATGTGCTAATTACCTTTGGAAAGTTTCCCTTCATTACATGCGCTCTATACTAGAAGATCATTGTGCTTCTTTCGATCGGTTGATAAGCCGATTTCTCCATTTTGCATAGACATTTACAAGAAGACCAAATTTTTTAGCACTAAGGAAATATTAATCTTATAGTGACATATGATCTCACATTGCAAACAAGGACGTGTCGAGGGTGCTTCATTGTTTAAAAGATATTGAGAGCTTCCATGTGAAACTCGTGCAGAGAACATTTTGAAATCATTCCATTCATTCCTTGAGATAGCATTTCTCGAGGTATTCATGATGTCGCGTTCTTTGAAGCATAATGGTAAAAAGTTAATGCGCCTTCTCCATGCTCCCACATTTTACATAACCTTTGTAGTTTCAAGGTTTGATAAAATTCTTCTCTCTTCCTCATGCTTCAATGGATACTTATATTCCATCCCAAACTTTCACATTGTGCAGACATGTTGGCTTCTATGTCGGCTAATTGCATTTTCTTCGAGACATTCTCTCAAACAATTAAACTTCTTGTTTTTGTTACTCCACATTTTGTATGTATGCCGATGAGTGTAGCTGCAACCAAGCATTTTCTTTTACAAACCCAACAAAACCTCATGCCATTATATATTCTGAGAAATGGTATCTCTGCGAGGCATTTTATCAAACAATTCGTGTGCATTGTCAACGCCCCCTTCGTATGCATGTTTGACTGCGATTTGCAACTATAGAACTTTTATGCATTGACGAATATCAACGTTAGATGCGCAACATCAAAAACATGTTACAAAGGTGGTGGAGTTCGGCTTGAGGCCTGCGAATTGCATTTTTATAAAAGTTTCTCAAACTCTTATCAACGAACCATTTTGTATCTTGGAACCATTGCAGTTGATGAGTTGTCATCTCTTTGAGAGTTTCTATCGAACAATTCATATGGAAATCAGAATGTTTTGATGCATGTCCATATACTGTCATAAGAGCTTCCGTTTTCATCCGGACAGCAAGAACGATGGCTTAGGTTGGTGAATCGGGCTTCACATCTGCAAAATACATTTGTTTGAAAGTTTCTACATTAAATCCATTTTCATGAAATCTTGTAATCACGACATTTCATGGTATGGCATCTCTTCGAGGCACTGTGTATTACTTTAGGTGTCGTGTCTACAAGTATCACAAACCACAATATCCACCACAACATCTCCATCGATATGACGTAATGGATGTTCATAACCTGTTACAAAGCTTCCTTCTATATGCCCACAGCGAGATGCTGGTAAAGTTTGATGAATTTAGCTTTACACCGACCTTTTGCATTTGAAAGTAGCCAAAGACAAAAACTTTCATCAATTATTTTTATCATTGCACTCCGAGGAAACAGATTTCACATGTATTGTATACACTTCATTCCAATGCATGAATGTTTTAACTTCAAATTTCTGCAGACACGGTAACATGGGCATACAACCACCACTCTAAAACTCCCATTTTTTTATGATTGCACAAGAGAGGAAATGTGAAGGTTGCGGTGCTTGATGCATCGGGCAATGTCAATGTCATTTGCTCGAAAGCTTTTATTCCCTTTTCATCGACTCCATTTAGTGTTTACTCTGTCGTCATCTCTTTTCACCTCCTCCCTTGAGATGGTGTCTCTTAGAAACCATTCGGCTATGTTGTCTACGATCCACCTCTTGCATGCATTGATGGAGTTCCATAACCTTTTCTGAAGTCAAAAGAATGTTGGAAAAGGTTGTGGAACGCCGCTTTACAATTTGTGAAGCTCTTACGAAGAAGACATCCTCTACAAATCCAACAAGCTTTCCATTCCATGACATGACCATTCACTGTTTTGAAACTTTCATTTGGTGCTGAGAAGGAAGATAGTGACAACAATGTTAAAGAAGACTAATCACTTTGGTAGTTATAATAACTGCGTCTTCCTTTAGTTTTCGGCATTCTGTCAACCAGTTTACATGCTTTGTTTTTGCACCCACATCTCTTTTTCTACATGCCCACATACCGCTTCAAAGCTTCCATTAGCGCGAGAGAGGAGAATGGAGGCTAGCTGGTTGCATCCCTTGTCTATGCTTCGACATCTACAAGAGCTCTTAGTATCATTAAATCTTGAGAAAGAATTTACACATGAGCAAGGACGATGGCGACAAGAGTTTTAGAACTAAATTAATACCACTTCCAAATCGCTCCACATCCTGCACTTATATCTACTATTGGCATGTTTCATTAAAATCTTATAGAAATCAGCCTTATACTTGCTTAATGTGGTCGCCAGAGGATTCTATAAACCCGATTCATGTTCACGTGTCCCACGAGCTATATGGATTTTGCAGAAACCTTCTTCTGGAATTGGATTCTTGGAGTAGTTTTGATATAACTACTTTTGTTTTTGTTCTTGAATTTTCAAATATTACCATTTGCAATCACATTTTACCATTCATGTCTACCCGAGCATTTCGAACCATGATATCTAACAAAAATCATCCACTATTACGCTTTGACGGGTGCATGGAACCTATTCGAAGCCTCCATTATGGCGCGGGCAGGAAGGTAATTGTTTCGAACAGTTCACGGGCCTTGTCTATTCCTTCACATGTTACATGCATGTCGATGAAAGTGGTTTCGAACTACAATATTGACAATAATGTCGCCATCAATATTTCTTCATGGAGTGCCACAGACTCTTTGAGCTTTCACGTTTCCTGAATATCTTTCAACCAGTTTGTTTTGCTATTCTTATCATCATTTTCTTCAGCAAGATGACTTATCCTCTGCAGCTAAGAACTCAACCGCTACGTGTGCAAATAAGGATTGATGATTAGATGATTATTCCAACCGCTCATATGAACGTGTTACTGTCCTCCTTATCGGCACTTATGGAGTTTATTAAGATGAGACTACATCTTCATCGGGTCTTTTAATAACTTTCAGAACTTTTACAATCTGCCGACATTTTAAAACCATTCCACAAATTCACTTTTCGCGAATCTTGCAATCACCACATTTGTGCACATGCTTGCAGAGCATTCTGATTGTAACGTCTAACACAAACCCAAGCTTCTGTCACATTTTTAGTGCATTTTCTTGAAAGTATCCTACAGGTAGTTACAAAGCTGGAGTTCGGGTCTGGGTTGTTAAAATTAGGGCAATTATTTGACAAAAGTTAGGATTCTAACCTTTAACTTATTACAAGTTAAGGTTTGGGAGAAAGTTGATATTAGATGGAAAAAAGTTAACTCTTTAACTTTCTAACCTTTTTGGCTTTTCTTTACACAATTAGAAAAGTTAGCCATTAACTCTTAACCTTTTCTTATAAGTTAAGGTTTGGGATCGAGTTGAAATGTTGACTAAAAAGAATGGGATGTTGACCCTTAACCATTAACTTTTTCTAAAGTTAAGATTTTATTTTTGAATTTTAATTTTAAATTTTAAGTAAATTTTAAATTAAAAACACCACAAGTCCCATAAATTAATACTCTTTTTCAAGCCCAAAACTTGACATATTTTGATTATTTGCGACCCCAGAATAATCTCGGACGTGACTGACAAAAATTTTGAAATTTTGGCTATGTAAGAAACCACTGCAACAGAAAGTAAATGAGAAAGTTATATCGGTTGACGCTCCAACTTGTGTGTTTTTTATTGGATTGGTCAATGTATTGCAATACTTGCATGGGTCTAGTAAGGAAAGAACACTATGGTTAAGAAAAATCATGTTATCATGATAAGAATTAATTTTTATTACATTTGACCTGGTATGCTTTCAAGTCATACCAAGATCACCTCCACTAGTAATCATTTATACTAATGACAGTTTCTTCACATATATTGGTAATAATTACAAGGCATGGAAACCCACTTATCACACAGGTACCTCTAAGCATTCGGAAAGAAAGATGAATATAATTCAGCATTTTGAACTTTCTACACTCTAATTGCTTTCCCCATTGCCAAAGCTTTTGGACCATGTCCTGCCTTATAAGTCATACCATGTCATTATGATGTCAACAAGCATCAAGGCCAAGGAATAAAGGAACCTAAGGTGTATTAAGGGCGCCTAGATCATGATAATATGACATGTTGCCTCTATTTAAACCTATTATAATCATGTGACACATCAATGATGAGAGATGCAGAGTGTCAATAGGTCCCTTGACAAAAGACGTGAGTAAACTATTTTAGAATACATTCAAGAGGATATGCAATGCCACATGTTCAAAGACACTGTTAGAAAAATTAGTGTGTTTATATGTATGGAGTTAAATGTTTCTAAGTGAGTTGGAAAGAAAGTGTATGATACATCATGAATTGAATAGTAGACACATTCATACAAGACTCCAATGACCATCTATGAGTATAATCATTGTTATTATAACAATCACGCAAGAAGTAAAAAAGCTATTGCCAATTGTTTTCCAACATGATAGGGTAAAGGCCAAGATGGTCTCATGGAGACGAAAAATTCTGAGCTAAAATTGATACTAAATAAAATGCATTTTCTGGACCCTTATAGTCCTAGTGCTAATGTTATGTTACCATCTACCAAGCAATCCATAGTATCTTAGGGTGCTCATCCTAATAGCTTGAATGCATTGGAAATTCAATAAATTGATATTTTAAATGATATGTAATTGCTTAGTGTTTATGGGTTGTTACTAAATGTAAAATCAGATTTTTCCATGAAGCTTCTTCAACCACAACTCCAAATATATATTCTTAAAAAAACATTGCACCTTTGGGTTCTTCCAATCATTTTCCAACATAATAAGGTAAGAGACCAATATAGTCTAGTGGAGAAGAGAAATTCCAAATAGGAATTAGTGCTAGATAAAATGCATTTTGACAACCGTCAAAATCCTAGTAAAGATGGTCTAGTTCCAATAATTTGCATATTTTAAATGGGTTTGTAATTGCCTATTGTGGTGGGCTGTTACTAAATGTCAAAATAGATTTTTCCATAGAGCTTCTTCAACTATGGCTATAACTATCAATTCTTTTAAAAGAATTGAATACTAGGTTTCTAATATCATTGATAAAGTCTAGACCTATATCCCTTTGGTAGAGTACCAATGTCCCAAGTTTCACCCTCCCCCTGGTTTGTTCCAAAGAATTTCATAGCATTGTTTCTAGTCTTTTGTATGCTAAGCAGGAGGGGAAAAGATTAAAAGGTAACAAATTTGCCATTATGTGCAAAATCATTATATTTTCCAGCTACTTTAAGATTTTCATTAGTCCAGTCTTCTAGGGAAAGTTGTTTATTAACCATCTCCAAATAGATATCAATACCAAAGTGGATGCAAAAGAACCATATGATTTCGAATGGCTTTATAATAATTTTTTGAGCTCATTAGGAGAGTAGCCTTCCAAAATAAGAAATGCATTTGATTTTTTCACCAGCTATCAAACTAAATGCTTCAACAAAGATGTCCAAAGAGATCGTCAATACCAACAACATACTCTTAAGAATAGTCAAATATCAAAGTTGTCATGATATTTTATCTATAGAGTGCAATTTACTAACTACCTCTTAATAAGAAATCCCCTAACCCTTAATTCTAGCCACCTCAAATGTAAAAAATGCTACCCCTGTTTGTATCAAATTTTTACTTCTTTCATCTACCCAGTTGTGGAGTCATTATGTCAAACAGTTTGCATCAACATTGATTGTTTACCATATTTGTATTACGTCCATATGAACGTTATGTCAAACAGTTGGCTTGTTTGATTTGGATGAGTGTTTTCAGATTGCAATGGTAATCTAATTGATTTCATAAAAGTGCAGGTAGGTTAAACTCAGAAATGAAAACGAATATAATGTCTGAAAACATAAGTTTGCAATGAACAAAAATGAGAATGATCAAGTTCTTAATAACAAATTGTTGGAACAATACAAAGCCAAATTGTAGACTTCTAACCTTTCTTGGCTCGGATCAATAATACAACTATTATCACAGCTTTCTGGAAATAGGACAGCAACCTTGCAATCTCAGATTATAGGATATCAGCAGACTTGCATATCACATCCAGCAAGGTGTCAATCACATCCAGCAAGGTGTCAAATGGCATCCCAAGAATGATATCAGCAGACTTGTATATCACGTCCAGCAAGGTGTCGAATGGCATCCCAAGAATGAGCAGAACTACAAATAATATCATCCATACACAAAACCAAAGCCTTCAATGCTAGGCCCGGAAAAGAAGTTCACTAACGCCCAGAAAATGTTCACTATTCTTGAACCAGACAAGAACTCAGGTTCCTTGAATTCACACAGCAATGATATTAATGTAGAGCATCAATCTGACCTATAGAACCTGTCTCATCAACAGCTCCAACAGTAATATTTCCCCAGAAATCTCAGTTTCCCATCCACGCGATAATGACATCTTCATTCAACAAGCAAACAATGACCTGATTCTATTCCAACCACTGAACTCTGAGGCCATGTAATGCTGAGATGTCATACAATAAGGCATTACTTTTCTCCCAGTTAAGTCTGTCCTTCAGTAATGGGAAGAGTCCAGTCTTGATGGAGAAATTCTAATGTTACCAGCTACTCAATGAAACGCCCAGGAAAAATTCAGGCTTTATCATTTGAAGGAACGACTCCCTCAAATATACCTCCAGCAAATGTTTCGAACCAATAGGAGACCCAAGCATTAAATCGTTCATATCAACTATAATCTGGGCATATATTTATTTTTCTGCCAAAAGTTCCTAGGATACCGGGTTCCCCCGTGGAACCCCCCGAAACAGGATAAATTCGAACCAGTTCGTGGTTCGGGTCCGGTCCGCCTGTGGGTCAGGGCAGAGTCCGATCCACGGGACCGAGTTCGAACCCGGGCGAACTTCGAAAAAAATTGCGAACTTGGCGCGCGGGTTCAATAAAAACGTAAGTTTATGACAAATTTAATAAAAAATTGGCATCCACAACCCTAAAAAGCTGATTTGAAAGGCTTTTTTTTGACTTCTCATTCTCATTTGTGGTGTGCAAATAGGTTATTTTGTCTTGAGCAAGAGCTTGGTTGTGCAAGGAGGAGTTGGAAGTTTGATTTGTGGACATTCTTCAAGTGATTGTGCCTCATTTCTACACCTTTGCAAGCTTACAATGAGTGGAAGAGGTAAGTTCTTGTTCCATTTGCTTCAAGTTTTGTTTTTGTTTAAGCATTTTATTTTATTTTCATTTCTCTTTCATTGTCCATTATTTTCCAAAATTTTTTGTTCTCTTGGTTTTATATTGAATATGTAAACAAATTTCTTGCCATAGGAAAAGGAATTACAATGGCATCTACCTCTTCCTCAGTAGGCAACCACAATATTGACCAAAGAGTAGAACCCCCTTCTGATTCTCCTTTGTGGAAGTATGTTGATATTGTAAGTGCCCTTCCAAGAGGTGGTGCATTCCGTTGGAAATGTCGGGGTTGTGATGTAGTAAGGAATAGTTCATATTATCGTGTGGTAGGCCATTTGTGTGGATTCCCTAGAAGAGGAGTCAAGAAATGCCCTGGAAAAAACAAAACACCTATACCAAATGCAACAATATTACAATATATTGCAGAGCATGAGGCAACAGAAGAGAGAGAAGAACGTAGACAAATTACAGCCACTAGTAGTAAAAGTAAAAAAAAAAAGCAAAGGGAATGCAACCCGACTCTATAGATGTTGTGATAGAAGATCACCCCTTTTATACTACCTCAGCTGGCCTTGATACTGAAAGTGAAGCACCCCCTACAAACACACTTAAAAGAAAGGGACCACTAGAAACTGCATTTCAAAATCAAAGTCGAGAACTTGCTGACATTGATGTGGCAAGATGCTTGTATGCAAATGGGCTGCCTTTTAGTGTTGTTCGCTCTCCATATTGGAAGCAGATGTTGAAAAGTGTCAATGAAGCTCCAAGAGGGTATAAGGGCCCTGGTTATGAGAGAGTAGGAACCACCTTGTTGGATCAAGAGGTCAAGGCGGATGATGATCAATTGAAGCCCATAAGGGATTCATGGATTGAGTCAGGAGTATCCATTGTTTCAGATGGGTGGAAAGATGCTAGAAATCGTCCCTTGATCAATGTCTTGCGGTGTCCCTTAAAGGGCCAATGTTTTTGAAATCTGTGGATTGTGAGGGGCAAGTAAAAGATAGGCCATTTATTGCTAAAATTCTCATCTCTACCATTGAACAAGTGGGTCCTAGAAATGTTGTCCAAGTCATAATGGACAACGCAAAGAGTTGTTGGTTTGTTGGTTGAAGAGCGATATTAGCACATCTTTTGGACACCTTGTGCAGTCCATTCAATCAATCTTATGCTAAAAAAGATTGGGAACAAGATTGGGTGGATCAAAGACGTGTACGCAGAGGCTAAGGACATTCAGATGTTCGTCACAAACCACCACATGACTCAGGGAATATTCAGAATGTTCTCACGTTTGGAGCTACTCAAGGTAAGTGAACTTGAACTCAAGTTAGTAATTTTAATTTTAATATGTTGATTGTGTT
>MU226255.1:823614-835114 GCA_018584345.1 Thuja plicata
CATTGAAGCGCAATAGGTTGCAATCTAAAAGAGTGGAGAACTTGGTATTTGTGCATTACAACTTGCGTCTTGTCTCTCACAAGACTAAAGAATACAATGAAGGGGAGACAAAGAGGTGGGATATAAACGCAGAGCTTGCGGACTTGGATGCTACCACATCTCAGCTTGCACTTGATGAATGTGAAGATTTTGAAGCAAATACTATTATTAGTGCCGCTTACCCCATTGGCCTTAGCTCTATTTGTGACTCAACTAATGCCAATGAAGAAGAAGAAGAAGAAGAAGATGATGAAGAATCTGAATAGAATATCAATAAATTTTTAATCCATTAGTTGAACTTCAAACAATGATACTTGAACTGATGTTATGATTTAATTTTAATGTTTTGAATCTTTGATGTTGAACTTGAACTTGAAGTATATGATGGTATGATCATGGATTCATGATTCATGATGCTATGATTACAAATTTACAAGTGTTTTATAGTTTAAATGTTTACTTTTTATGATACTATGTGACATTCTAATCTTAACTCATGCTTCTAGGCCGCATAAATATCAAAATATATATATATATATATATTAAAAATTTACATATTTTTGTACTAACGAACCCGAACCCAAATCCCTTTTCAAAATTTTGCCGTACCGGCGAACCGGTTCTTCGAACTCGAACCGGCATCCTAGGCCAAAACCATTAAAGTATTAACTTTATTATCTTAGCTATACTCAGCTTCAGATATTTCTCACACCAAAAAAGTGAACTCGCGCCCCACCAAAAGATATTTCCAAGAACTTAAATTGAACTAGTATTAATCTTCAGACTTAACCATATATATGCTGACATCAAATATTACAGCTCCTGCCTCATATTATTAATGCAAGACTTTGGTTTCATTCCCACCACAGATATATCAGATTCATACAATTTCTGGCAGCCTTATAACACTTGGGAATTAAATATTTTTATTTCTCCACAGAGATACAAATTGCCCCAGAAATATACAAGAGACTTTATTTTACAAATTTGTCTCCACGGGAAATTTAACAATTTGAAATACACTCTGTAAATGAAAAGTGAGATACTTGACTGCTACCTTCAACTGGAACTGGGTTTTTGTCCAATTCCTGAAAAACTCCAAGGGTTTCCATCCTCAAACTGAATGCCTGTAGCTCTCAAATTCTACATGAAAATAATAAAACCAAGCATAATCTGAATAAACCTCTCACTGTCCTTTTAAGCGCATAGCAGTGAGTCAGTGACTATTCGCTTTCCTTTTGTGTGACTCTTCATATTCCTTCCTTTTGTCTTTTTATTTCCCCTTTTGATTTCAAATCTTCAAATTCCTTCCTTTTGTCTTATTTCCACTTTTGATTTAATTTGAAACGGAGTTGGCAGAAACTCCTCTATCCCTCCTCGGGCGCATGCATCCGATACAGCCCGGATACACGTCGAATATTGTACCCATGTGTGCCTATAAAAACTTGATTTTCCAACCGTGCCGAATACTATGTGATTTGATTTTTTCTAAGATTTGACATAAATCTTCCCAAATTTAATTTTAAAAAATTTATTAATGCAATTTTTTTTTAAAAATTAGTATAAACAAAACCTGCACCAAATGAGAAGGACAAATGAAATGTTTTTCTATTTCAGCGACCCATTTTTTTGGGTTATCTTCTAATGCAACTCTACCAATTTTGCCGATTATAAAGTGTTAAATTAACTTATAATTATTTATGTAGCATTTATGTGTCTATAATGCTTTTGAAGTAATGAAAATCTCCTCTAATAACTTAGAAAATTGTGTTAAATATGTGTATGAGTTTTTATTAATGTTCTAACCAGCCGTATCCATATTGGGGGTCTTAAAAAATGGTTGTATCTGTACCCGATACTGTATCCGTATTCATGTCCATGCAACTTTGATTTGAAATGAGGAAATAATAATAAAATTATTTTATTAATTGTTTCACTGAACTCACCATTAAAGTCATTTTAATTTTTTTTTTTAATAATTAATTTTTTTTTAACGCAAAAGGCTGAAGCTTGAACTTGTATTAATGATAATAGTTTACATATAACTGTTTCAAAATCTCCAAGACCTTTAGCAAAATTTGGAGGCCATCAACATTACCAGATTATAAACTGAAGATTAGTTAAACTAAACAGATTGAACCACCACAGAGACAGAAATATACTCTCGACATTAAAAGTAGACCATACATTCTCTGGTGCTGTAAAAAACTGACATGACACAAAACCACTAGCTAAGACATCGCTCCAAATAATATTACATCAGGAGCCCTCCATCAAAACACTATGGAAATTTTGCAGAGCATTTGAGTGATGTTTCCACAAACATACTGCTAATCTTGCGGGACTTCAAGACCAAATCCAAAACATGGAGATGATTTCAAACTATGTATACGCTCAGAGCTACCAAAACCTTTCAAAACTATGCTACAGGATGTGTCAGCAAGAATCTATTTTATTGAAACAAAAAACTCCACTTGTACAAATTAACCACATCAGCATCAATATGTCAGCAAGAATCTGCGCTCATGGTGCATGGATATTTTCATATCTGGCTGTCCTTTACTAATCGTATTGATCAATCCAGGAAATTTCTCTTTATTCATTTGTGAGGCCAATTCCACTTCTATAACCAATTGGGGAAAATTTTCCAGATTGCCACTGCTACCAATCAAAAGCATGATAATCTTTTTCTGAGTTGACTGCGAAATTTGCTAACCAGTCGGCCATGTGATTGGCCTCTTTGTAGTAGTGGCTTACTTTATATGTCTCAAAATGAGGAAGTAGTTTCCAGACTTCCATCAACACATATTCCAGTTGCCAATTCACCACTTGTTTGGAGATTAGGGCTGAGGTCACAATCTGTGAATCTCCCTCTATGTGGATCTTTTTTACCTCCATTTTTATTGCTAATTTGATACCATACAATAGAGCATTCACCTCTGCAATGTTATTGGTCCCATATGGCAATTTATTTGCCACAGCCCCCAAAATTTTACCCTGACTATCTCTAATCACACTTCTTGCTCCCGACCTCCTTGGGTTACCTTTTGATGCTCCATCGAAGTTCAATTTAGCAAAGTTTTCACCAGGTGGTTTCCATTTTACCTTTGCTCAAATTGAGGACTTTGGAGCCTTACCAATGAGAGTTCCCTTAAAAGGAATATGGATAAGGGTCCAGTCATTCAAAAGTTGAGTCTATAGAAGAGAATGTAGAGAACAGTGTTTTGATTTTAGCTGTGTACGTTAGTACATTCTTCGAGATTGCTTTCTCAATATGTTCACACATTGTATTGATGGAGAGGTGCTCCTTCTTAAAGACCCTTTCGTTTCTTTCCCACCAAATGTTCCATGCTACTATTGCTGGGGAGATTTGCCAAATCGCAGCAAAAAATGAATCCTTATGTAGGAGGGGCCATCCTTACAATAGATCTCTGAATGCATTTGGTAAACGGCCACGCCATTTTAATTTGCTAAGCAGCCATTGCCAACACTCCTGTGAGAAGGAGCAGTTCAGCAGTAGATGGCCTGTGGTCTCCTTGTTAGATCCACATAAAACACAGTTGAATTCCCTGGGAATTCTCAGTTTAACCAATCTTGAACTTGTCAGAATTTTGTCATTTACTACTAGCCAGACAAAAGCTCCTACCTTCAGCAAGAAGCCATTATGCCAACAAAATGAGTATTCCCTCTGTGTTTCTGGATTTTCTTTTCCTATTAATGTTTGGTAACCCTATTTGACATTGTAACCTCCACTCCACTTTTACTGATTGACCAGATTAAGTGATCAGATTCAATGGAAAAGCAAATGTTTCTTTGGGTTAAAATTTCCTTCAAATGTTCCCTTTGGTCTTGTGGAATGGGAAGCTGAGAAAAGTCCTTCCATTTGACACATGTGTGACCATCTACCTTCACTGTTTGAAGATAATCTTTCACTTTTCTGTCCCCCTCATGCTGGAGATTAATTTAGCTTCTTGAAGATTTGGGAGATGGTATAAAGGAGGATTTCCATTCCATGAGTCCTCCCAAAAAGTGCTCTATCTCCAACATTTATAGCCCAAGACAGGTATGGTAGAATGACTTCTCTACTTTGAATAATGAAATTCCACATAGTGGAACCTTTTGGTGGATTGAGAATTGTGAAAATTCTCTCCGGGTGGTCATCATCCAAGTATTTAGCTCTAATGATTTGGGCCCATAGTGAGGAAGGTTTTTCATACATTTTCCATGCCAACTTGGCACCTAAACTGAGGTCTCTCTCTTCTAAGCTGTGTATACCCGCCCGACCCTCCATCTTGGATTTGCAAATACTGTCCCAGGCTATCAAAGGGGATTTTTTCTTGTCATCAATGTTACCTTTCCACAAAAAATCTCTCATGTACTTCTTAAGAATTTGAATAACTACTTTGGGAGCTTGAAGGACAGACATAACATAGGTTGGGATAGTGCTGAGTACTGATTTGACTAAAAGAATACTCCCTGCTAATGACAACCAACACACTTTCCAGGATAAAATGATTAACATCCTTATAGAAATGGAGCGGACGAGCGGGAAAACCAGCAATGGAGGAGATCAGGCTTCCAGCAAGGGCGAAGCGCTTGTGATTGCAGGAGGTAAGGATAGCTTGAAGTCAACGACAACATTTGTGAGTCTGATCAGAGCGAGGATCCACGAAATGGGGGGTTTCCCATTGAACCGAGCGGTAAAGAGGGCATAGGATCACCTAACTCCCTTGAGGGGATCAAGGCTATGGATAATACAGGTTTTTCGAAACATTGGTCCTCCCTATTCGGAAAAAGACCTAGCGGGAAATCTTACTTTCCGGAAGTGACATGTAAATCAAATCCGCAAAAGGGTGAGTTCTCGATTTTTATCCCTAATCCCTTGATTGATCATTCAATTTCAGCTATGGAGCTCTCCCTAGTTGGAAAGTTTTTGGGGCCTAGGCCGAATATAGAGGTGGTTAGAGCAATGATAAAAAGGAAATGGAAACTCAAAGGACAAGTAGACATTGCTGCTCTCCCAAAAGGTTTCCTCTCTTTTGAGTTTTCAAATAAGGAAGATCTTGACTTTGTGCTCTGCGGGGGTCCATGGATGTTTGGTAAGCTGGCCCTAGCTCTGAAGAAATGGGGACCTAAGATGGATTTCAATGAAACTTTCTTCATCTCGGCGCCTGTATGGGTGCGCTTTCCAGGTCTCCCACTGGAATATTGGAATGAAGATGTGCTAAAAGGATTGGCCTCGTCCTTTGGGGAGCTGCTCACCATTGATCGTATGACAACAACCAAAACAAGGTTTGTCTATGCGAGAATCTGTGTTAATGTTCATCACTTCACAGATCTCCCTGCAAATATCGATATTGTTTCCAAGCTGGGGAAGTGGAGCCAGGAAGTTGAGTTTGAATCCTTGCCCTTCGCTTGCTTTGTCTGCAAGAAAACTAGCCACTAGGCCAAGAATTGCCCTAAGAAGGCAAAAACGAATGCTAAAAACTCAAAGCTAGGTGATAAGAAAGCTGAGAAAAAGGATGTTTGGAAATCTAAGAACGATGACTTGGCTATTTCAGAGGAGATCAAGCAACAGGAGGCTGGGAATGGAGAGGAAGCTTTAGGGGAAGCATCAAAAACTATTGAAAAGTTCCATTAGAAGGATGGGAGAGAAGTGAATTCTTTAAATGATGGCCCTAAAGATAATAGTGTCAAGGAGATGCCTCATTCTGCCGAAGGAAAAGATAGTAGGGAACATGAAGAATCAGGTCTGCCCAAGGACGATCCGAAGGAAGAAGGAAAGAGGGAAGGTAATGGCCACGACGAAAAGGAAAGGTTAAATGAGAAAATAGAGAAAGGCCAGGGAGGGCAAGAGAATAGGACTTTGGAAGCGCCTGAGGGGGTTGTCCAAGTTTCTGGCATGGAAAATGCGGGAAATGAAACGCTTGAGGCAGGGGAAATAAGTGAGAGTATTGGGTCTCAAGACGAACAGATAGACCTACCTTCTAGGGTGGAAGTTCTAGGCAGTCTGGAAAAAATGAACAAATGGAGTAGTTGTTTAATGATGCTCAGCAGTGCATCATTTTAAGAGGCAATCCTTTGAGTGACTCTGTTAATCTGGAGGGTTCAAAATTCATTAAATTCTCATTCCCAGAAGAGGAAAAGTCCCCTAGCTGCCAAGACATGGGAAGTGAAGAAAGGAAACAGCAGATAGCCAGCACTGGAGATTTTGATGGCTCATCTCAAAAAGTTGGAGGGAGGAGGAAAAAAATGGGAGATGGTTCGTTTTCCTCCTCCTCCCAGTTTGGAGTGCCCACTAGGGGAAGGACTAAAGAAGATGTTGGAACCCCTAAGAATCACCCGGGCAGGAGGTATGCAAAACAAATACGGGAGATGGAAAGTAAGCAGAATATAGCGGATGGGAAACAAGCCACCATTCCAGAATACACTCCTAGTAAGAAATGAAGATTGTCTTATGGAATATGAGGGAGTTGAATAGCCTCCATAAATAAGATATTTTGAGAAACATGATTGGAGATCATAAACCTGATGTAGTCTTAATTCAAGAAGCCAATATGGCTAAAGATAAGGCTGAAAAACTTAGGATTTTCAAAAACGGTGGTGTTGCTAGAAGTGCATCTGATGGGACTTCTAGGGGAACTGTCATTTTTTGGAACTAGAAGTATATCAGAGGTGAAGCTCTGTTGGTTGAAGGTAATGTTGTTGTTAAATTCCATCACATAAGAGATGATTTTACCTAGGTGACTTCCAACATCTATGCTCCTAACAACAGATCAAGCAAGAAGAAATTTTGGAATAAGGTTGCTTCTAGCAGGGTTGCTTTTCCTAATTTGAGCTGGTTTGTTATGGGTGATTTGAATACCCCTCTGATGGATTGTGAGAAGTTTGAAGGCATGCAGAGTCAGTTGGATGGAAGACTGGATCTTATGGACTTTATCAACCAGCAAGCTCTCATGGATGTTGATCTCCAAGGGATTAACTTTACTTGGTCTAATAGAAGGGTGGGAGAGGACCTGATTCAGGTCATATTAGACCAGGCCTTGATCTCTCCTTACTGGCTGCAGAGGTACCTATGCTCCCTCTCCTCTTTTTCTAAAATTGGATCTGATCATTTTCCTATTGTGCTTGTTGCTGATCTGATTTCTGGAAAGAGAAATTTTCCTTTTAGATTTGAAAAAATGTGGATGCTTCACCCCCTTTTTGAGGAAAGCTTTAAAGACTGGTGGGACATCTAGGTGGATGGTACTGCAATGTTTAGGGTGGCAAAAAAATTAAGGAATGTAAAGGACTCTGTTAAGAAGTGGAATAAGGAAACGTTTGGGGACATCTTCAATTCCAAATCTAATATTCAGCTTGACCTAAAGGAGATTCGGGACAAAATCCAAGAGGATGGTTACTCTCAACCCCTGTTGGAAAAAGAGAATGAGGCTTTAGTCAAGCATCATGATATTATTGCGAAGGAGGAAACTTTTTGGGGACAGAGGTCCAGGTCTATCTAATTAAAGGAGGGAGATAAAAATACTAAGTTATCCATTTGACTACTCTTAAACATAGAGCAGCCAATCGCATCTCTTCTCTTAATTCTGATAGGAGGACACTCACGAAAGAGGAAGATATTAGGAGTGAGATGGTAGGTTTCTTCTCTTCCTTGCTCTCTGTTGATTCCTCCTTAAACCCTGAGCTCCAGGAAGAGCTCCTTTCTGCCATTCCTTTTGTTATTTCCGAAGCTCATAATGGTTTCCTTAAAGCCATTCCTTCCTCTGAGGAGGTTAGATATGTTGTGTTCTCTTTCGAAGGGGACAAAGCACTGGGCCCGGCTGGTTTTCCCATGTTTGTTTTTCAAAAGTTGTGGCACATTATGGGTAAGGATGTGTCTGATGATTTTAAAGAATTCTTTGGTGACCGAAGAATCCTAAAGGAGATTAATGTCACCTTCCTTGTGTTGATCCCTAAAAAGACTGGGGCTAACTCTGTGGATTCTTTCAGACCTATAAGTCTTTGCAACTCTTTGTACAAAATTATCTCAAAAGTGCTTACCTCTAGAATTTTGAAGTTGCTGCCAAGTATTATTTCTCTCTAGCAAAATGGGTTTGTTCCTGGTAGGCAAATCTTGGACTCTCATCTTTGTGCATGAAAATATCCACTCTCTTATCAGCTCTTCTAATCAGGGATTCCCCATGAAAGTGGACTTATCGAAGGCTTATGATAGAGTTAATTGGGGTTTCCTCCTCAAGGTCCTTCGTGCTTTTGGCTTTGGAAATAAAGTTGTCCAGTTGATTCATCAGCTTATCTCTACCTCTTATGCGGCTGCGATGGTTAATGGAGCCTCTTCTAACTTCTTCAAACCTTCAATTCAAACCTTCAAGGGGCTAAGGCAAGGGGATCCTTTATCTCCTATCCTCTTTGCTATTATGGCTGAATGTCTTGGGAGATACTTTCTTAAACTCAACAGAAATGGAGTTATCCAAGGGTTAAGGCAGCCATCTCATCCCCAAACTTGCTCTCATGAACAAATTGTGGATGGCACTATTCTTATGGGGGCAGCCACTATTAAAGAAGCTAAAAATATTAAATTGGCCTTCAACACTTATTCTAGTGCCTCAGGGCAATTGATTAATTGGGAGAAAAGCTCTCTATTCTTTATCAACACTCTGGAAGAAAGACAATTGAGGATTTCTAAAATTCTTGGATGTGTTATTTCTGCTCTTCCTGGGACATACTTGGGCCTGCCCCTAGGGTCCAAACCCCCAGATTCCTTTTGAATATTCTTGATTGACAAATATAATAGCAAGCCGGCTGGATGGAAAGGTAATTTACTGAGTCAAGGAAGAAAAGTGCAATTACTTAAAAGCTATCTCCAGCATCTCCCTTTCTACGCCTCAAGTCTGTTCAAAATTCCAACAAAATATGTAGAAGTTATGGAAAGAATTCAGAAGAAATTTATCTGGTCAGGAACTAAAGAAAGGAAGAGAATACCTCTGATTGCTTGGGAGCAATTGTGCAAATCCAAAAAACAGGGTGGTCTAGGCATCAGATCTATCCGTATGTTAAATAAAGCCTTGCTGGCTAAGCAAATTTGGAGAATGTATGAGGAGGAGAGGGAATGGAAACTCATTTGGAAAAGAAAGTATCTCTTCAATGTCCCATCTCTTGAGGATTTTTTCCGAGCTCCCAATATCATAAATGGGTCCTATATCTAGAACTGTGTTCAAGGAGTTAAGGAAGTGGCTGTGAAAGGGAAGAGGTGGAAACTGGGAAATGGCAGTAAAATCTGGTTCTAGGAGGACTGTTGGTTGATGGAAAAACCTTTAGAGCTGCTTCCAATTGATAAGAGTATCATTCAGAGGTGCAAACTGATTTATGGAAATCTGGTTGCTGATTACTGGAAGAATGGTTCTTGGATCAACTTGAGTAGTATAGACTCAAAGCTTTCTCAAATTTAGCTTTCTCTCAATTCCAGCTTAGTGAAAGGAGATCGTTCTGATTTTTTGATCTGGGCCCTTAATCCTAGTGGGAAATTCACTCTCTTCTGGATTGTCTGCTATTAATGATTCTGATGAGGAAATCCCTTTCTGGACCTATTGCTGGAATAAAAATCTTATCCCTAAAGTTGAGATCTTTTTCTAGCTTCTTGTCCAAAACAAAATTCTAACTATTAATAATCAGTGCAGGAGGGGGTTTTGTCTTACTAACAGATGCTCTCTTTGCAAGAATGATGTTGAGTCTGTTTTTCACCTATTCTTCCAGTACACTTTTGCCCTTGAAATTTGGGGATACATCCTCCAAGGTTGGAATCTCTCTTGGGTTTTCCCAGGAAATATTAAGGACTTTCTTGCGCAATGGATCTGCCCGGCTCCTAATAAGGCTTCTAAGATGGTTTGGTCGCTGGTTGCTCCTCATGTTGCTGGAATCTTTGGAAGGAGCACAACAATAGGATCTTTAGGGACAGAAAGGCTCCTCCGATAGTGATTGCTAAAAAGATTATTAGGGCTATCATGGAAAACTTTGTTTGTCAAAGGAGAAGATGAATTTGAAGGAGAAGGCTATGATTCTAACTCATTTTTGTTTTGTAACTTTAATTCCAAAGGCAAGAAAGAAAATATGAGGGAGGGATTGGTCTGGTTATCTCCTCCAGAGGGCTAGTTAAAGGCCAATTTCGATGGCACTGCTAAAGGAAGCCCGAGCCAGGCTGGTTGTGGGGGGTTGGTTTGAGATATGCATGGAAACTACATAGGGGCGGTGGCAATCCTTTGGGTGTGCAGACTAGCCATGTTGCCGAAGCGATGGGTGTTCTCCAAATCATTAAACTTGCTAACAAGTTAGAATGCCAAAATCTTTGGGTGGAGGGTGATTCTAACAACATCATCAAATGCTTACTTGGCAGGAATAAGGCCTCGTGGTCTATAGAGCCCGTCATTACGGAGGTTGAGGTCATCTTGGGCACGTTCAGTCAAGTGCAAATATCCCACGAGTACCGTGAAACTATTAAATTTGCAGATTTTCTTGCTAACATTGCTGTTAAAAGTCATGAAATTATTACTTGGAACGGAGGCCTTAAGCAAGATAAAGATTTAAAAAGAATCACTAATTATGATTTGATGCATAGTAATGTGGGAAGGATAATCGCCAATTATGGAAATGACATTCAAGCACCTCAATTTTAGGAAAGACTCTGGACTTTGACTCTGACTCTGGAAAGACTCTGACTCTCCCGAGTCCAGCAGAGTCCAGTCGGACTCGCCGAGTCCGTGGACTCTCTAGACTCGCCGAGTCCCGAGCCCAGGACTCTACTGCGGCAGCAGTCATAAGAAGAGAATAAATACATTCAGAAGAATTTTAAAATAGTATAGGCTACCTCTGAACCAGCTACATACAGCTCCCAAGGATGTGACTGTTAGAGCTGATGGCAATCATAATAAAAAAGAATAATCATGCTCACTGATGCTAGAATCTCGTGGTCCAGCTGGTTTGTGCAAAGTAATAAATTATTGATTCAAACATGCCCACCAACTAAAACAATTGCAGTGTATAAGACAATATTGTTTCAAATTGAAGATAATGCTAAGTAAAACAAATCTAATTATAAAATGAGAAACTTGATAGTTAAAATGAGAGGACATCAATGACATGATCTTCCATGATCAACAACTGTTTTTTTTTTTCTATATTTTAACTAGGCCATCAATATATAACGGGTATATTTACACAGTACCAGCAGCAAAACTCCCAAGTATTCATACAAGAACACAACACAAAACCATGGTACATAGTGATGAAAAGAACATCAATAAGTTTAAAGATTAGATTATAAACCTTCTTGTCACCCTGTAATTTTTTTTGAGCTCCTGAATGGTAGCTGCTAATTCCTCTCTGCTATTCTGTAGAACAGAAATAAGCATATCATATTCCATCCTTCCAAAAGTTTCTTATATGCATTGAGTATATCAGCTAAGGAGCA
>MU226255.1:835393-865442 GCA_018584345.1 Thuja plicata
TTGTATATGTGTGCAAAGTAGCTTCTATTTATCTCAATTATTGTGTATTTGATGTTAATTGACTAAATGATGCATGAAAAATGCTTTAAATCCTTAAAAATCTTTGAATTTCTTGGGTTTTTCGATTCGCCGAGTCCGGTCGCCGAGGCCGAGTCCGAGGCCAATCCGACCTTGCCGAGTCCGAGGCTTGTAACTATGATCATATGCCTTCATCATGTCTAATTTTAGTACCATTGATGAAATTCTGCTACTATGTATTGAATGGAGAACCTCATGGGCAACCAAAGCTCCTATAGTTTCTCTACCTAGTACAAAACCCCTTTGTTGAATGGATATAATTGAAGGGATAATCTTAGCTAGCCTCATGGAAATAGTCTTCGTGAAGATTTTATATATGGTATTGCACAAGAATATTGGTCTGAATTCAGCAAATGTTCAAGGATGTGAGCATTTTGGTATGAGGGTAATGAATGTGGTATTGAACTGTTTGAGCATAGTAGCCTTCCCTTCTATACTCCTCTAGTACCTGGAGAATATCACGTCCTATGAACTCCCAGCATTTTTGAAAGAAGAATGGGGTAAATCCATCTGGGCCTGGCGCCTTGTCTGGAACCATGTCAAATACTGCTTTCTTGACTTCTTCTAAAGAAAAAGGTTTTAACAAGTTTTGATTATCAATGACTGAAACCAACTTGGGTATGTTGTTTAGAACCTCCGAACTGATAAGGTTCGGCTCCTGATCACTAGCTGATAACGGATGAGAGAAGAAAGACATAGCTTCCTTTTGAATGTCACTCTCTTCTTTTAGAACTTGACCCTGTAGGTCTTAATCTGGAAAATTGAGTTTTGGTGTCTTTTAATCTTGGCTGAAGCATTAAAAAACTTCGTATTTTTGTCTCCCTCTCTTAACCATAACTCTTTGAACCATTGTCGCCAATAGATTTGTTCCCTGATAAGAATCTCATTCAAGTTCTGAACCAATTTTTTTCTGCAAATCATATACTTGGGCCGTTGAACCATTATGGATGATATGATTATTTATACTTTCAATCTGCTGCTGTAATACCTCCTTTTGATGAAAAATGTTCTTCAAAACTATTTTATTCCAGTGTTTGATCTTGGATTTCATGAAGAGCAGCTTCTTTGATAATTGAAACATTGTGGAGCCTTTAACATATGGCGCTTCAAACCACCATTGTTTAAGTAAAAATAAAAAATTCTGATCTTTGAAATTTTGCAAATATTTTTGAAATTTTCGCAAATTTAAAACACTTGAGCAATGATATAGAAACAAGAACAACAACAAAATGAAGACACCAGATATATCCCGTGGAAAAGCCTTTCGGGTAAAAACCCACAGATTAAAAAGCTTTCATAAACGAATAGTGGGCACCAACCCAGCTTACAAGAGTGACCACCAACTCACATTGACTGAAGCACCAACTCCAGATGCTAAAGGCACCAACCTCAAGTAGAGCACCAACTCCAAAATACAAAACTCAGCAATCACTGAAACTAAAATAACACTTCTTTACCATACATGCAGTTCCAAGAAAAATATTCACCTCTGCACAGAAATTTAAATTTTTTCACACGGCTCAACTCACAAAGACTGTTCAATACCAATAGTCACCAGCCAGCAAAAACCAAAAACACAACTCCTGCAAAAATAATACCATCCAGTCATCAGAAGAAATCACACACAGTACTAACTATAAATCCGCACCTCTTCACCAAAACATAATTCCACAAAAACGCCCAGCTTACGAATATATTATATGCCCAGCCACATATGTCATTATTTTTTTATATTCAACACAGGAGCCTAAAAGTCACTGTCCATCTCCGCAAAATATCAAAAAATGGACATCGCATATATCTGCTCATAATTAATGCTGCAGTTCACAATCCATACGCCCAGAAATTATTGGAAAGCTTGATGCTGCACAGACAAAAAAAATACCTTTGAAACGACATCAACACTATTTTAAATAGTTTCTGCCAATCGAAAAAAGTCTCTCATATCTGACGCCAAGCAGTCTACTGGAGGTATTAACGCATTTTAAGTTTTTATCCACGACTCTCTGCCATCCATATTTCTGACCGCCCAGTCCCTTTAATTTCTATAAAAATAAAAACCACGATCTCCAAAAAAAACAGCTAACAATATATATATACCAAGAATAGCCAACTCTCCCAGCATACGCATGATTTCAAATGAAACAGCTACATATTCCATAACTCTCGACAATAACACCTTAATCATGCCCACAATATAGAGCCATAGAGTCAGTTGACAGCACTTGACACGGATCTTTGAAAATTCAACGGCAGTACTTTACAGGGGTTTTTGAAAATTCAATGGTATCTTTGATAATTCAAACTGCTGACATGGTACATAAAATCTGATATATAATCTGACATGGAATGAAATCTGACTTAGCAGCTGACAAATTGACAAGCAAGCACACAAACAGCTTAAGCAGCTCAAATACATACCCAAGCACCTCAAGCTAGAGGGCAACTAGCTCAACCAGGCAGACAACCACCTCAAGCAGCCAGTCAGACACCTCAAGCAGCTCAAGCTCCTCAAGCTGGTTAAGCAGGTCAAGCTAGTCAAGCACCTTAAGCATCTCAAGCAGATCAATCGAATTCTCTGATATTTACACGATCTTGATCATCAACCTTTGACATCAATGACGAAAACATCCAACATGATCTTCATTGTGCTTTCGGAGAGTGATTTGCTCTCCGACGAATAGACATTTGTTTCAGAATCAAATCAGTGGTGGTTTTCTTTGACTTCCTTGGTTCAATTTCAAAGTTTAACGCAGATTGAATTCCCACTTCTATTTCCTCCTTTGTTTTCTTGCTTTTAGGTGGTCTTCCCCTTTCTTTTTTCACAGAAATGCATACAGGGATTTGGGAAGTAATCGCTTCTGATTGTGATATGGACAGGTGTTGGTCAGATTTTAAAATAGCAGTACTTTCAATTATTTTTTCTCTTGCATCCCCTTCTGAATCACTAACCACATTGCCCACATTAAAGACTTCCTCCGCAATTTCATCTATTTTCTCTTCTGCAACCTGAATTGGTAAGTTTTCCACCAATTGATCAAACTTCTCTTCCTCTAAAAATCACTTTGCCTCGTTATTGAACAGACCCGATGAAGAGTTAAGGATTTCTGATTTTGACCCAATGTCTTGATTTGAGGCATATTGTTGTAGCCTTAGTAACTCTTGAATTGATGCATTGATAAGAGGACTATTGGACTTCCTTGCTGTTACTGCTTTTTCTCGCGGGGGATACTTGGGGAGTACCCTTTACCATATCTTGTTGTGTGACGTCTGACCTTGGGATTACATTATCCAGATGTTTTCTTTCTTCATTGATGTTCTCTTTTACCCAAGAGTGTTAATTATCATTATTAGGTTGAAGAGGGAAATTAGTTTTGTCAGCCCCATTCTGTACAATAGGATTCTGAGAATCTTTTTCTTTGGTCTCTTTAGAAGTCTCCTTGAAAGCATGTTCAAGCTCCCTTTCTTGGTGATTTGTATGTTGATCCTTCTCTACTTCTGTTAATTTTTCTGGTGTGAGGGTTATATCCTGAATGGTTGCTTGAATCTTTTGAAGCGCTTTCTCTTTCAAAAAAGCAGTTTTGAAACGAAGAGGCAGGGTCTTTACAAATATAAATGAATTCTCCTTCTTGGCTATGGCACTTTGATGTGAAGTGGCCTAGCTTATCCTAGCTTATCTTGGAGAGAATCTACCCTCCTTTCATCATCTCTTAAGATATCTTGTTTAATAGACCCAAATTTAGAAACAAGTTCTAAACAATTTAGCTAGGGTTTAGTGATATTTTTAAGCAGACAAATCTGGACTGAGGCTTTATAGTCATCAAAAGAAATTAAATCATGCTTGAGAAAAATGCCCAGCCTGTTACCCACAATTTCCATTAGATCCAGGTCAATGTATTCTAATGGTAATGCAGGAAGGGAAATCCAAAACGGAAAGAACTTAGGGTGTGTAGACATTGGTATGAAGTTTGGTGACCAGATCTGGGTATACAACCCTGACCCATTCATAAACCAAAACTTGCATTTATGTACTAAATCCCTTTCCTGCTTCCCTGAGAAGATTGCAATAAAGAACCCTTCCCCGTTATCTATGCAAAATACTTCAATGATACCCGACCAGACTTTATTTGCCCAGCAAGATAATTCTTCATTAGATGGGGTGAGTTTCCAAAACTTACCAATTAGGGCTCGATTGCGCAGAACTTCTGTTTGATCTTTCAACGCTTCCTCTGGGAAACTGATTCTTGGGATCTCATTTCTTGGGAGTTTATCCCTGAACATTGGGAGCCGCTTGGTATTAGGATTTGCCCATTTTCTTCTCTGTTGTGTTTCTCGTCCATTTCGTTGTCGGATCTTTCCCTTGCGTCCTTCTGGATCTCCCCCCTTGAAGTTACTGTATTTCCTTTCGGCAGAGTGGAAAACTTGGACATTTGTTATCCTCTCTGTATTTTGTTGATTTGGCTTGAGGGGGTTCTGTGAATGGGGATATTGTTAGGGCATGTAGCCGGGGCCTGGCCTAAGGTTAGGGCATCTCTATAGGATCTGTATTGAAACCAATGAGGGCGAATCATGTATCGGTGGTCAGGAGGCTCTGTAATTTTCCAAAAATTTCCCGTTGCTGATCTTGCACGTAAACCAGATCGTTCTGCCATAGCCAATTCGTCTGATTCCAATTATTCCCATAAAAGGCTGTTATATTTTCACCATATGTAAGAAGACCTATTTCCCATTTTGCTCCTGATCGTTTGAAATATGAAAGCAAATTCCAGACAAATGCATTAAACTTAGTAGATTGGTCAATGGATACCAACCCATAACATCATGTGCACCAAAAAAAAAGTTTTTAAAAAATTAAATTAGTTGCCATTAAATTTATTATTTTTTGACAACTTCAAATTTAATTATTTAATTAATTTTAAATGTCAAAAAAAGGGACATTACATCAAATACATATACCAAGGCATGTGCATTAAGACACATAACTAGTGTTGTGGAGGGTATTCTATTCTACTGGATCTTTGTCGGTGGCTTGACTAAAATAAGGATTTGCTCATAGAAATCCTTGTGAAAGCATGTGTGAAGATGCAATACCATTCAAATTTCAATCTTCGTATAAGCCTTGTCAAAGTCTATTTTCAAGGAAATCTTTGGCCATATTCATATGCCTCTGATCCTATACAGGTCCTCGACAAAATTCTTTTGAGTATTTGTCAATAAATCTGCCATTGTTTTGAAGGCAAGGCAGATTCATGAAAAGATGTCTGTATTTTGTCAAAAATGTAAATTCCTAAAGACATGGGAAAAGATTTGGAAGTTTAGGTCAGAAATTGTTGATCTTATTGTGAATCAAATTGTCAAGGTTAGCATGGGAAAGCCTTTGGAAAATGTTTTGATTAAGTAAATTGGGAGAGGGCCCAAACCCTTATAGAACAACCAACTAGGCAGAAAAGAGGGATCTCACAAGCTCTAAGACTACCAAAGAAACCAAAGAGAAAGTAGAGACAAACCTTTTGACTAGATCTTTGAACTAGGAGGAAATAGAGCTCTTGACCTCAAACAATTACTCGACATGAGGAAGAGGGAGAGAAGAGGACACAAGAACTTTTCTCCCTCTATGAACCATAGTCCAAACAATGAAATCAACCAAAATTCCACCAGGAGAGGAGAGAGGAAGCCTCCCCTCGGGAGGGGGAACAATAGAAGGACGAGGCGAATGGCAATCAACATTTGCCAAAGAAGATAGGACCAAAGAATACAAGATGAGAACATAAATTGTTGGAGAAGCAGAGGAGATCTCAAAGAAGATAGAGGCCACATAGGGTCCACAGGATAGGACAAGGCCACCCTTGCAACAAGGCCATTAGAACCCTTAGAAGAAGTACTCTCTGAGGAAACAAGATCCTCTATAGTGAAATGATCATTAGAAGCGTTTAGTCATCGAGAAGCAAGGCCCTTCCTACAACCCTGAGAGCCGCCCGAAGCCAAATGGCCAATAGCAAGGCAACGGTGACAATGGAAGAGGATCTCCTCATAATCCAACGGTTGAGATCGAGGTTGGTCCCCAACCATCAAAACTATGTCTCCATAAAGAGGCAAGGATCGATCAATATCCAATAGAAAACGAGCAAAGGTAGAATGCCTTATGAAGGAAGTGGACTAATCAATCTTCCAAAATCGGCCAATAGAGTTACTAATAGCTTCATAATAGGATGTCTCCCAAAACTGAAGAGGAAGATTCAAAAGCCCCACCCACACTAGACACACATTAAGTGGCTTGGAAAGAAAGAACAAGTCCATGGCTTGAGAGAAAGAGAATTCTCTCCCCAAGACCATAACTTTCCTAAGATCAAATCGTTGTCCTCCATCGAAGAAAAAGCCGCAATAAAGAAACATTTAGCACAAGAGAAAAGCTCAATCTCACCAATCCTAAGAGGATATACAAACCAAAGTCGTTTACTGGTAAAAAAAATTCATTCTTAGCCACATCTTCTCTATAAACCACCACAAGGGGAGCACTAGCACAAGAGAGCAAACATGAAAGCCTACAGGGAGGAGGAAGAACACAAGCCCAGCATCCTAAGCAAAACTCTAAGCGCCCCAACCCCCACACCAAAAGAAGCAACCCCTCTAGAACCAGTCACTACAAGAGGGCCATTAGAGACAAGAAATTTGAGCCCTAGATAGGGGACGAAATCTCCAAACAAAGTGCAACAAAAGAGCCCAGCTGCTGTCTAGAAGGCAAGAGAGCAACAAAAAAAGCCCTAGCACACACCACAACAGCAATAGACGCTCCCACAACACCATTGAGAGCAATAGAGCCCGACAGTGTGAGCCAAACAAAATAGAAGCGAAGCCCACAAACTTTGTGGAGACTCTCAGCGGCTCCTTGGCATATACACAGGCAAAATCCACCACCAATGCAGACAGAGAATGCAGCAACACCCCATCTGGATCGCCTAGAAAAACAGGGGAAGGATTGCCCAACCTAGGGGAAGAGAAATTCAAAATTGCTAGGCAGGAGATTCTGGGAGCAGAAGCAGGAGCAAGAGCCATTTTGACTTCCTCCCTTTAGAAAATGTTAAAAAAGAGCCAAAAGGGATATTTTAAAAAGAGCCAAGAGGGATATTCCAAAAATGAGATTTTTCAAAAGGCAATCACGTTTCTATAAGTCTTGGTTGTATAATCACTAAGGATTTATTTGGAGTGCCATGTGTTTGTCTTCAACAGTGATTTCAACTTTCAAACATTAGTTCAAAATTATTGAACACAAACATAGTAGATCTTAAAAATTATACTATGTTCAAACCTGATAAGAAAAATTGCAAAATTTCCCAAAAAATCCTTCTTGATCAGTTATCATAAATTCATAAAACTAATAGGGACCTACATCTATGAGTTTCCAGAAAATTTACCTTGTATTTGCAGCAATATAGGACCTGAAGTACTTATCTTGAATGCACATATGATAAGCCTAAAGTGTTCAGCAGATAATGCATAATCATTGAAATTAGAATGGAACGAACCCTATACTAGCCTTGCTTAAAAGGGCAATGCTACAACCAAAATAGGGGAAAATTTTAATTGATATCAAAATAAGGTAATTGTGCATTGATTCTCACAAACCTAGCATATAAAATCAGATCAGAATTTCTTTATTGGCCTCTTTATGCCACTGTTGTCTTTTAAAGACTAAAGTGTATGTAGTCAACTAAGAAATGCAGTCAAATACAAATAAGATTACGATTAAGTTTCTAGGATCAAATGTGGGAATTTATGCCAAGTAATGCCAATGTCATTAAAACTGAATCGAAGTCTTGGGAAAAAGAAAACAGAGAGGTGATTAATGTATTTTTTACACCCTTTTTCTGCTATCAAATAAATCTGTTCGTTTGTCTTATCCGTCGTGCTTTACCACATTTTATAGCCTCTACATTTTCCTCGAAATTTAAATAGATTACTCAAAGTCAAGTCTTTATATCTTCCATTATTCATCAGCACGCCCATATGTATGTGTTGTATGAATGAGTATATTGAATGTGTGTGTGTGTGTGTGTGTGTGTCTGAGAGATAGAGAGAGAGACCTGCGTTGGGAAGTTGCGATGAAGGAATCTACTTTAGGTATAGCCAATGCCACAACAACAAGCAATCCTCCCACACAATATCCAGCTACCTCGCTTGCTCTTATATCCTCCATATATTGAGTTTCTTTCTTCTGCCACACTCAAATTAAAGATGAATCATTAAAAAATTGTAATAGATCTAAAAGGAAATCATCAATTCTATGCTAGGCAGAACCCATTCATATAAAAAAACTCAAAACACACAAAAAGTAGGTATATAGCATTTCCAGACTGTGGAATAACATGATTAAAATATAAGATACTGTCATACAACTGGTCTCTGCAATAAATTTAAATTTCTCGAGGTGTTTTCCCTCAAATGCAAATGTCAACAGTTTAATGGCAGCTCAGTTTCCCAGAAAAGTATGAAAGAAATTAATCAAATGAAAAATATGTTCCTAAATTCATCTTCATTGATCTGTGTTTTTACCTAGTCACCTGATAATTGAAACTAAAACTCAAATATTAACCTCCTACACTGGTACATTTTCTAGAAAACCTTTGCATGTACTCTAAGCTCAACAGGCAATTATATTAAAAAAGCATACGATGCAGAAAACTATAGTTTCTTACGGACACACTACCATCAACAAGATTAATACTAAAACTTCATGAGTTACTTTCAAATAAATTTTTGCATAGTTTTTTTAATTTATGAAACAAGGGAATCTACTGGGGTCATGACCATTAGAAGAAGTAAAGAGTTTTAGTCACAGCAAAACAAAAAAATATTAACCACTGTTATGCATATAAACAATAATTCCACCCTGGAGACCACTACAATATACTAAAAGGTACCCTATAGTTCTTAATAGAAGGAAGATATCCAGATTCCATGCACATCTTAAAAGAAGCAAGATATCCATGCACATTCAATCACAATGAATACCCATGACCCCAAAAGGTTGTGCCTTATAGTGCTCCAAGCTTCTTCCATTGCCACATTGGACCAATCACCAGCACCAACAGAAACCCACTGCCACCTAGATATAGCTACAAAAAATGAAAAAAAGCAGATGGCATCCCCTCCACGTGCTCCTCAACCACACATTGAGAACAATACCACGCTGAAAGAACTGCCTTCCACCTATTAGTTGTAGGATTGAACAAGAAAAAACAAAAAAACTTATATTGTGGTGGAGGCAGGCACCCCCTCTACAGCCAACCAATCTGCCTGAACAGCCCCACACACTATTGATTTGTGATGAACCTAAATTGGCCTCATCTCTAAACCATGTAATTTTAATTAATTTACCATGCAAATCATTAATTTGACATTTTGTCAAACAGTTGGCCAGCAAGCTGTGATACCACTGTGCTGAGCCCAACTGGCTCTGATTATAGAAAACACACACAACTCTATTCCTCCTTTTTATTTGAAAAAAACACTTAATATGATAACTGATCTTTCTATCAATTTTAGTTTTTTTCGAATAAATACAAATTGCAGAGGCTTTCAACAACGCATTTCATTATACTTATGCAGTTCTGAATTTTGCAATGAAGTCACTGTTTTACTTAATTCACACAATACCGATTTCCATCAGCAATTCTTATTAAATGTATACTGAAAACAACAAATTAAAACCTGATTACAGTCCGCACTTACTGCTACTGGTCCGCACTGCCATGGAGAATATATGCAACTTGTATAAGCCACCCGCGTGACTGTTGGTGGCGTGAATGGAGTCTGAACTCCTACCCGCGGTGTTTGGTGGTGGTTTGGCTGTGTGACGGCAGCTGATACTTGCCCCGATTTACCTCCTGGCTCCCAACTCCCACGCGGCCTATGTCAAATGCAACTCGTCTTCAATCCAGCCTTTACCCAAGGCGCTTAATGGTTCAGCACAACTTCAATCCAGCCTATATCCAAGGCGTGGGTGTTCAGCACATTTGCTCAGCAAACAAAAAACGACTTCCAGCCTTACTTCCCATTCGATATAGGACGACCTCTTGAGCAGGTCTCAATTCAATGATGATTCAACATTCAAACTTGAATCCTTCCTCCAGTCACAGGCAACACAGTACGAAGGAGATGAATTGGTTATACTTCAGCAACCAATTGATGATTAGCTCCAGCAGAATCAGTCTACTAGGAAACTAATTTGACCCTGGCTAGGGCATAGAAAGTAGGAACAATTCCCAAGAAACAAATTCAATAATCAATATTCAATAGATGCCTTTACTTCACAAATGAGCCTGTATTTATAACTCCTTGGTCTCCAAAGTTTCCCAAAAACTATCATCAGTTAACTGCCCTTCATAATATAAACTTCTAATCATTATAATAATAATAAAGTATTATTATTATTATAATATCGCCTTATTATTAATTAATAACATATTGTTATTAATTAATATAATTAATTATCCAACATAAATCTGATGATAATTCCTGCAACACTTGTCATGCTGACTGACCAACATGCTCATCACTGCACTGCCAAAAATGGCAACTGCCAGAAATAGGCTTACTATAAATAGTAAGTCCTCAGCCCAAGAAACTGCACCACTGAATAACGTCTGGAGAATTGACACTGTCAATACTCCCCTGCCAAGAAACTGACCAACTGACTTACTAAAAATAGTAAGTCCGGAAATAGTAAGTCCAGATTCGCGAAAACGACAAATCTGAATGCTGAGACCCTCCAATCATCTGGTCAATTCACGAGGATCATGCTGATGAGTTGATCGAGTTCAGGCTCCCAGAACCTGCTAAATTGGGGACATCACATGATTGCTGACTCCATCTAGGGTCTGTAACAACCTTGAAACTTGAAAAACAATGAGCTAGGGGTCCAACATCACCTTCTTATGAAGAAACTTGGGACATCTTTAGCCACTACCATAAAACTCACTTGAGAGGCCATTGCAACATTCATGTTCAATCTCACAACACAATGGAGGACCATCTAGTGCAATCTCATGTCACAAGGGCCTTTCCCCTCCCTAATCCACTCCATAGATGAGCCTTCCCACCACTCTAGGTCCCTACTTTCCAGTCCAAAGCTTCAGGTTTGAAGATTCCAACTCCAGCTTAGGAAGGGATGAGGAAGCCAAACTCGTTCTTGATAGCACCACATCACTAACTAGATAAATGATCCTCTATTTCTACCAACGTAAGAGAGGAAGTGAATTCCCATAAGCTCCTTGCATTGGGATAATGGCTCCACATTGTTTTCTGCAACCTGCATTTGAGCCTCTTCAACTACATCCATGCCAGAAATCTCCCTCTATTGGCACAAGGGGCATCAGTCTGAGAGATCTTGTGGAGCCTCCAAAGATAGAAATCCTATGTTTCCAATTGGTAAACAAACCTACAACTGGATTTAAGTTCAAAAAGAGCAGGGAGCTGAGGGGAATAAGGTTCTTACAGAGGAATTAGAATATAAAAAGTGCAAGGATTGTGGAGATTAGTTTTAAAAGAAAACTATTCCTGATAGGAGTAGGTTTAGAATGTTTCCCAACTCATGCTCTCATAGCAGTTACTAGACAAAGTCTGCATCAATATCTTTTTCAACTACAAAGCATGAATTGCTATAATCTACTGAACATAATTGCTCCACATGCCATAGTTCAATGGAATATCATGGAGGAGGATATCAATGGAATGCCTACTAATGAGACTTGAACATGTATATTACTGTACATCTATGTTCCACGGCATTTTGGGGATGGGGATGGGGGGCAGCGGTATATATATCTGTGTGTGTGTGTGTATAATATATTTTAAGGAAAGAGAGGGAGAGAGAGAGAGAGAGATGTCAATAACTGATAACAACAATATAAATAAGTAAATAAATTATGGGAGCAATAATATTACAGCACAATGAATTTCAATGAAGTGTTATAATAGTAGTCTCAAACATCAAAAAACCATAGTCTATCAATATCAAAAACTCTAAACCATGAATCCAAAAGTCTCAAACATCAAAATACAATAGTCTATGAAACTAAGCCTCATTTGGGCTATCAATATCCGAAGGCTCAAAACCATCTAAGTCACTATCACCCCATGGCAAAAGTGGATCATCCAATGGTAGCCTTCACAATCAATGCCAAATAGTAAATGTTAACACAAAAGTTTGCACCCTTGCCTAGATGGTGGTTAGCGACCTAGGCAACCTTGTGAAACATGGGAACAACCTCCAAGCATGGGACTTGACAAGCAAGGTTGAATCTTCGGAGAAGGTCGGCTACCTTACAATCAGGATGCACCTAGAATCTAATGATTTGAAGGGAAAAGGGAGAAGGAGATGCCGAAAGGGAAATGCAGAAAGGGAAACAATGATGTACCTGATTGAAACTTGGTTACTCTCCCTGCCTATAGCTGCACTTAACATCAATAAAAGACCCCAAAACATAAACTGTTCTCCACTCTAGCCTATTTCCTAAAGACTCATATGCAGACCAAAACTAATGAGATGCTACAAGGAAGATGAACTCACTCATATAGCATTCATAAGCAAAGTTGATACAACATACAAACTTAAGAAAACAGGAAAGAAACACTTGATACCAAGCAAAAAATATGCATTGATACCTAAATGGCAAGAAGAGGTAAAAAAATGAGATTTCATTAATGGAAGGCAAAAGGATTACAGTTGTAGAGCAAAAGCCACTGTGAATGCAAACAGAGAAGAACCCCAGAATATGTACAAAAGATTGTCTTTTAAAGAGCGGGCATAACTTTGAGTAAGACATTGGAGTTCAAACCCCACAGGGGTTAGTTACAGAAAGATCAGATCAAAAAAGATCTGATTTGCAAGTCGAGTTGATCCTGGCCTCAGAAGCAACAAGAAGAGGTCGAAAATGAATGCCCCTGTAATGAGCCCAACCTAGCTCTGCTATGAATTAGTAGATTTTGCAACCACCAGTAATAAACTTTGCCAGAACGTATCTCCTTATTTAAATAATCAACTTTAAAATATAATTTTCAATCCAAGAACATCACTATTTCCAGTATATTTATTATTGAAACATCTGGTCTTTTGCTAAATTCCAAATTCACATACACTTTCTTCAATAACAATGCTAACTCCCTTGGACAAATCAGAATATACTTTTTGAATTTTGCAAAATAGAATTCTGAAATTAAATAATGCCAATACCAAATGACTTAGCAAAATCTTAAAACCAACTACTGATTGAGTACATCCAAAAAATACCATTTCATTTGCAGTGGACTTGAATCAAAATGCTTCCTTGGCATATTGTAATGCCTCCACTAACTTTCCTCCTTGCTAGCTAGCCGTGGGCTGCACAGTCATGTTAACGGCCTTGCATGCTAGCCGTGAGTTGTTTCCCTTTGTCCACAAAGTCTGGACATTGTACGCAGCCTCTACACATTGCCTGCTATGTGACTGCGGTTTGCTTCCACCAGCAATGCCGTTTCCATCCACTTACAAAGCTGCCCTAGAGAAAACTCACGACAGTCTGAATTTCTTATTCGCCAAAATCTGCCAGCTGGGAAGAATGTATATCGCCCACCAATAATGAAATTCAATTCATAGCCAACAACACTTGTATTCGAAATCTGCAATGTCTCTTCTCTTCCAGACGCTAACTATCTTCAATCAAATTAATAATTCGATGATGCCATTCCAATAGACATGAATCACTCTCCCAAAATAAATTTGCACCCTCAGTGTGCATGAACAATTTCAGAATTACTTCTTCCTCTAGTAACAAGCAGACAGTATGGAAGAAGAAGGATTGGTTATACTTCACCAACCAATAAGATATTAACTTCAAAAGAATTAGTCTTCTAGAAGCCAATTTGACCCTTATACTTCAGCAAGGGCACAGATCAGAACTTCTCCTAAGAGAAAACAAACCAAATATAATATAATCAATCGATAGTGAATGAATGCCTTGCCTATTGCTTTTATAATTAAAGTGTCTTCTCTCACACACTTTTCACTTGAAGCACTTTTATACTTAGGCACATATTGAGTAATATAATTTATTAACTCATTTGGCTCCAAAAATGACCTTTTCATCAATATCATGAAATTATGACACGCATGGTCCCTGTTTCTTGTGCCCAAGATTTAAAAATTTTCATCCCGGTTCCGACGAGCTATAACACTAAGGTGCCCAACATATAATACCAACAATAATGGCAACCTTAGCAAATTTAATTAGATAATAATAATAATTCACCCGTCTTGCAAAAACAACTGAAGAAGCATCAAAATTGAAATGTCTACACTGGAGTGATCCTGATGATAAAAGATGATGAACGAACCTGACTGGGTGACTTACTAAAAATAGACGCTCTCTCCAAGATTCTTGGAGCCCAAACCGGAAGCCAGAAATGAAAACTGAGAGCATCACTCAACTCCTCTAACTCATTTGAGCTCATCAGAACTATCCATTGACTTACTATAAATAGTAAGTTCACACCAATGACCCTCTAAACACCTCACCAAACCACAAGGATCGCGATAATGACCTGGCACCATCCATTCAATGACACTGCTAAAATTGGGGACATTACAGCCCCTATAACAGGAAGAGACATATGCAATAACTATAGCCTCTAAAGCCTTCACAATGCCCTTGTGGTGTAAAACTGGTCTAGAGCCATCCGCAATCAATAGGCATGTAGCCGCCATAAGACTACTTGCAACCATAATGAGCATCGAACGATTGGAAGAAACTGACCGAGATCCTACTGTAGTAAAGGGGCTATCTGGAATGAGTCGACAGCATGAAGACAGATTCACGAGGACAACCGAGAGCATTAATGCTTTGTTCTTCATCGTTGAAAGCCTTCCCGAAAGATCTGTACGTTTTGGCGCCATTTGACCATGTTGACCATTGGGGAAAGCTCCCCCAATAATCTAACTCTTCTGCTAGGCATGTTGATCCATTGTTAAAAGACCATCGAGCATCGGGGAAATCCTACTGACGAAGATCCAAATTCTTATGCTACCTCTAAAGATATCGGCGAGATCACAGGAGAGCTTCCCCGACAAGATTCATCGATATAACATACATTGTCGGCCCGTTGGATTTGGTCCCTTCTGACAGTCAAAGCTAAGTCAACAAGGAGACTCATCGGCGTAACATACACCAATGACACTTTAATCTATCTCAACATCTGCCCCGAAGCCAACCCTGTTGGCACAACACTCGCCGATGCAACTCCATCGGCGTAACTAACACTATTGGGTGACAGGATTTTGTCACCTCCGAAAACCATCCCTATGCCGATGAAGACCATCGGCAAGACCTCCACTTTGATACTCCGAAAAAACATCGGGAAAACTTTCGCTGACTAACCATGAGTGATCATTTCGGAAAGACCCAAAGATGTCTTGCCGAAATCATCATATGTCACTGTTGTCCGGGTCTGTCAGCAAGAGTTACCCCAATGAAAACCATCGGGGTAACATGAATCATCGAAACGCAAAATTTTGTCACCTTCGATGCCCAATGAAACCCTTCGTTGGCAAGACGTACGCCGATAAACTCCATCGGCGAGACATGAGACCAACTACCCCAAAATTGATATCTTCAACCCGTTGATCAATCTGTTGAGGATTTCGAGGAGACAACAAACAAGTCATGCCGAAATCAGGCCCTTGATCCCTGATGAAGCACTGTATGCCTATTTTAGTGTAGCATGGGAAGTGTTGCACTGAAATGCTTGATCTGAAGCATTTACCTGATTTAGCTCTGCATATTTGTTCAACTGGAATCATGTGATGAAAATATGATCTAAGAATCTGATGGGGACCAAAAATGGTCAACATTTTTGGCGACTTTCAGGGGGCACTTGCTTGCTAAGATGAAAGACCAGTAGCCTTCTGAAATCCATTGGGCATGGAGTCATTGGAAAAAATAGAGATCTACAACCCTTTTGTAACTCAACTAAACAAAACTTGCTGCCTCAAGAAGAAAACAGTTGTGCTCATGCACTTCTTGGAAAACTGGAAAACTCTACTCTACTATGTACAAGAATTTACAAACAAAATGTCAAACAAAGCCATTGACTGGCTTGTTGAAGTAGCTGCCCTTCCTGATCAATTTGTTTCTTTCATGCATCTGGGCAACTAGGTAGGGCAGCAATCATAACAGACACACTGCTGATTTTGAAATGTTACTCCAATATTAAGAACAACAAAGTTTTCTAATATTGGAATATTGTCTTTATGAGCAAGACAAACTTGCTCTTCATTGTGGAAATCCCCCTAATGCTCTGAACCAAGCATGACGGGGCAACTTGTTGATGTGTTGTAGAGCTAGATGCCTTATGGGGCATCCTCTTGTTGGCACTTGATCTAAAAGATCATCTTTGACCTCGTTGTGTTGCTCAGCAATGCTTGTATCCTGTCGGCCTGAATTTGGCTTAAATGGTATAGTTGATGGTATGTGTTCCTCCTCTTGTTGTTTATGTTCTTCAATTGTAGGAGATGGTGGCTCAAGATTCATGGAAGAGCAGATGGCAACAAGTTCTTCAAGAAAATCATCATCGTCGTCAATTTCTTCCATGTCTATTATTGTGATATGCATAGGCTGAATAAAAGCCTCATGCAAGTCAGCACACTCTTCTTCAAGAATAGGAATATCCTTGAAATCTCCTTGATTATCTTTTATGTCATGAGAGATCTCCTGCTGCAACTTATATTCTTCAATTTCTATCATCTGTAGAGAGGCCTCTATTTGTACAACTTCCTCAATATCCTCTTGCAGAGGCTCTCTCTCTTGCAGCAAGGCAGATCTAGGAGATGATGGCTTCACATTAACAAATGATTCAAGTTCGTACCAGTCAATCTCCCTCATGCTTTGTAAATTTCCCATGTCACAACATCCCCCATGATGGGTTAAAGAAGCCGTGAACTCTTCTTCCTGGACTTTTTTCTCTATTGTGACATTATGCATAGGTTGAAGTCTTGAAGGGCAACCTCATGTATACTCATGTGTATATTTTCAAGGACAAAGTTGTCCTTGGGAGCTTCTAATTCTTCCCCTACAACAAAAGAGGGGAGCTCTTTAAATAAGAGGACAGGGTCCTCTTTTTCTTTTTTGGTTTCAACCAGCAGAGAGGTCCTTTCTTGTACAACTTTCTCAATATCCTTTTGTAGAGGCTCTCCCTCTTTCTTCTCTTCTTGGAAATGGGTAGGCTCTGAAATTACAACTGGACAAGGAGCTCTGAAGCTTGGAAAGGCAAAATTGGGAGAAGGGGCTACCTCTGCAGTAGATTCTTGCAAGATAATGGACTTGTCTTGTCTGAAGCTAGCAAACTTATGCCTAGGAGCCTCAGTTGCTTGGAATTGAGCAAGCTTGAGCTTCATTTCTTTATCTGCCTCTGCAGCTAATCTTCTTGCAATATACTCATCAAACTGCATCTGTTTTATTTCCTCCTCCTGCTGCTCTTTAAGATATGCCTGGTGAGCATCAGTATAAATATTGTATACCTCATAAACCATTTCACACACTTGTGAATCATGTTCCCACTGCCCCTTGATTTCTTGCAATTCTTTGAACCAACTGACCATAAGGAGTGCAATAAAAACATATCCCCCATGGTCTGGACCCGGAAATGGATTATGAACATAATCAAAAGTTAGGCCTAGGTCTGCAAACCCAAAGCCTAGGTTGTCTATACGATCAAAGAGCTCTCTTACTTCTGGATTGGCAAAAATACTATGGGGTTGTTCGAAGATTGAGCATGGACACATGGGTCAACACTAGGTTGTAGCTCTGATTGAGATGGAAAAAATGAGGGTGAAGGGGTAGAATTCTCATGATATGGGGGGAAATGGGAGGTATCTCTACGAAGGGAATCCATGTTAAAGCATTCAGACAAGTACTTTCATAGAAAGCCTGAAGAAACATAAAAGACCAAATGTATCTTGTTACATACCAGCATTGTAACTGCTTGGAACCAGTATATTTGCACTTGGAGTCGCCATAGTGTTTGAATGAACTACCTCATAAGGTTGTTGGCACTGAGAAAAGCACCAAAATCTCAATGAATGAAGCTTGAACTAGCTAACCAGTGACTTATGAACTGATTTGAATCTCTGTCCCACCGGGCGTGCCAAAAACTATTAACACAAAAGTTTGTACCCTTGCCTACATGGTGGTTAGCGACCTAGGCAACCTTGTGAAACATGGAAACAACCTCCAAGTGTGGGACTTGACAAGAGAGGTTGAATCTTCGGAGAAGGTCAGCTACCTTACAATCAAGATGCACCTAAAATCTAATCATTTGAAGGGAAAAGGGAGAAGGAGATGCCAAAAGGGAAATGCAGAAAGAGAAACGGTGATGCACCCGATTGAAACTTGGTTACTCTCCCTGCCTATAGCTGCACTTAACATCAATAAAAGACTCCAAAACATACATTGTTCTCCACTCTAGCCTATTTCCTAAAGACTCATATGCAAACCAGAACTAATGAAATGCTACAAGGAAGATGAATTCACTCATATAGCATTCATAACCAAAGTAGATACAACATACAAACTTAAGAAAACAGGAAAGAAACACTTGATACCAGGAAAGAAATATGCATTGATAACTAAATAGCAAAAAGAGGTAAAAAACTGAGATTTCATTAATGGAAGGCAAAATGATTACAGTTGCAGAGAAAAAGCCACTGCAAATGCAAACAAAGAACCCCAGAATATGTACAAAAGATTACCTTTTATAGAACAGGAATAACTCTGAGTAAGACACTGCAGTTCAAACCCCACAGGGGTTAGTTACAGAAAGATCAGATCAAAAGAGATCTGATCTGCAAGTCGAGTTGATCCTGGCCTCAGAAGCGATAGGAAGAGATCGAAAATGAATGCCCCTGTAACAGGAAGAGACATCTGCAATAACTATGCCCTCTAAAGTCTTCACAATGCCCTTGTGGCGTGTAAAACTGGTCTCAAGCCATCCGCAATCAATAGGCATGTAGCCGCCATAAGACTACTTGCAACCATAATGAGCATTGAATGATTGGAAGAAACTGATCGAGACCCTACTGTAGTAATGGCGCTATCTGGAATGAGTCGACAACATGAACACAGATCGACGAGGGCAGCCAAGAGCATTAATGCTCTATTCTTCATCGTTGAAAGCCTTCCCGAAAGATGTGTGTTTTGGCGCCATTTGACCATGCTATCCATTGGGGAAAGCTCCCCCGATAATCAAACTCTTCTGCTGGGCATGTTGATCCGTTGTTGAAAGACCATCGAGCATTGGGGAAAGGCCCGAGAAATCCTACCCACGAAGATCCAGATTCTTACCCTACCTCTGAAGATATAGGCAAGACCACAGGAGAGCTTCCTCGATGAGATTCATCAGTATAACATACACTGTCGGCCCATTGGATTTGGTCCCTTCTGACAATCAAAGCTACGCCGACAAGGAGACTCATCAGCATAACATACACCGATGACACTTCAAACTATTTCAATGTCCGTCCCGCAACCAACCCCATCGACACAACACTTGCCGATGCAACTCAATCAGCGTAACTAACACTATTGGGTGACAGGATTTTGTCATTTCCGAAAACCATCCCTATGCCGATGAAGACCATCAGCAAGACCTCCACTCTGATCCTCCAAAAAACCCTCTGCAAAACTTTCGTCGACGAACCATGGGTCCATGAGTGATCATTTCGACAAGACCCAAAGATGTCTTGCCGAAATCATCATATGTCGTTGTTGTCCGGATCTGTCGGCAAGGGTTACCCCGATGAAAACCATCAGGGTAACATGAATCATCGGATCGCAGAATTTCGTCACCTCTGATGCCCGATGAAACCCTTCGTCGACAAGACCTACGCCAATAAACTCCATCGGCGAGACATAAGACCAACTACCCAGAAATTGAAATCTTCAGCCCGCTGATCAATCTTGTTGGGGATTTTGAGGAGACAACAAACAAGTCACGCTGAAATCAGGCTGAAATCAGGGCCTTGATCCCTGATGAAGCATTGTATGCCTATTTCAGTGTAGCATGGGAAATGTTGCACCGAAATGCCTGATCTAAAGCATTTACATGATTTAGCTCTACATATTTGTTCAACTGGAATCCTGTGATGATAATATGATCTGAGAATCTAATGGGGACCAAAAATGGTCAATAGTAAACATTTTCAGTGCAAATAAAGTAGAATCATACAAAGAAAATAAATGCATTTTTTAAATTCAGAACTAAAAAATGAAACTTTTCAAACATAGTACTGAGACTCGGATTTTGCATGACTCGGAAAATTAAACAATTGTAACTTTTAATTTGTATTTCAATGTTTCATTGAATATATTTGACTCTCGTACATTTGAAATTAGAATGGGTGTTTTGACTCTCATTTATTTGATTCTCATACATTTGAAATTTGAATATGGTTTAGATTCTCATACGGAGGTGCAAGCAAAAAAATTTAAAAAAATCATTTTTTTAATGTCTGGGAGCATTCCTCACTGCAAGGGACAGCTAGCCGTCCCCAAAACAACTCCCAGTCATCCCAAGTGTAATGTCCCCAAATTGGATTTAACCCGTTTGTGCACAAAAACATCATTTCCAACAATAACATACTAAAGTGAACTTAATCATTAATAATTTGAGAAATAGTGAACAAATACATCAGTTCGTGAATAAGCATATTCTGATAAGCATTATGACTAACTATATAATAACCAATCATAACTTAGTATGGTAGGAAACTCAAAAGGGCCCTAGTAAACTCCCCTACCCAATTACACTTGAGAGCATGTAATCATCCAATCACGGCAACTCGCCTGTTATCCCTTGGGGTAACCAACTCACCTCTCAGCCCACAAGAAGCAAGAACATCCAACAATGACTAGTTCCATCCTTTGGGGTGGTGTTCTTAGCTTATGGGAGCCGGTAAATCACATCTCTCTAACTTACTTAGTCCAACTTTACATTTGATTAATTATGGGATAAATACATGTGCATGTGTGTGGGTCCAAAAATTATAGCATAAGTATCGATCTTATTGTGATCAATATTTATTGATGCATATAAGAATATTGATTGTATTAAGTACTTAGAAATCAATATCTACAAATGTATATAGGCAGATTGATTGCATAAAATGCTTGGACTTTATATCAAACTACTGATGCAATGTACAATAGTTGTATATCTGTATCTGATTCCCTTATTTCAGAATTGTCCTTGGATCAATTTTTGAATGATTAATATATAGATTGATTGAATTGATGGAAGAATTGATTGTTGGTTTGTTTGCTTGATTCCCAATTGATGCTTGGTGGATGATTGAAAGATATCCTCTAATTTAATGATTTAATATATTAGTGACTGATATTGAATGAATGGGAATTCATAGAGTGATGGGTGATGAATGCTTGGAATGATTTCTCCTTTATACTTTATTGGTGAAAGGATCACCACCTTTCATAAGAATTGTGTCACCACTTTTCATTGTTGCCTTTGAGAATAATATATTATTCCCCCAAATTCACTCCCACAGATGTCCTTTTTATATCTTCCAATGTGGGAGAGAGTTAGACCTCTTCATCATGTCTGCCCTTTGCAATGGTCACGACCTTTCACAATTACCACCCTTTAGAAGAGTCACAATCCTTCATCATTTATGCCCTTTGAAAGAGTCACAACCTTTCATAATTGTGTAATATGCAGTCCTCTTTGTGCTCTGATTTTTTTTGTTTTTTTATTGTGTTTGAGTTGTTTTGAATTGTTTTTGCAATACAAACAATGACAATAACAGTGCAGATAAATAAAATATATTGCAGCACCTTTACGAACTCTAAAGAATGAAGAAAAGTCAGAGATAACACTGCTGAAAATTTCAGATTTAATTTGTGATTTGATTTTTCAATATTTCTCAAATATAATGACAACCTAGTTCATAAAATGACATAACATATCAGAATCCTGCATACCCACAAAATGCAGCCAAGAAATAACTAGAGCTGCTCACAAATTATGCATTCCAAAGGTGCCAAAATGCTTCCAAAATAGACGTCTAGGTATGGAAATGACAAACAGCAGCAAAGCGCTCCAATAAATGCAGATTCTAACTCTTACAAACCCCAATAGCTGCCATAGAAACCTCACATGGCCCTCAAAGAGTGGTACAGCCAGCTAGGGAGAAGATATAACCAAAACATAGGAATAAACCCTCTACAATCTTCTCCAAATCTGTCCTCTTTAAATCTGATATACAATAAGCTCTGAAAACTCTGATATATAATCTCTAATATGCCCAAAGGTGACCTTTAAATGAGATCATCAAGTATTCCCCAGATTGTATCCCTCAATAGCATAGAGAATGTTGCCTGCAAGGATTTTCATCCTCACACCAAATATGAAGAAGCAATCTCCTCCAAGACATAAGCAATAGCAAAATTAAGACTCAAGATGCCCAAATGAGATCCCCAAACCTCTTTTTACAGCTTTCTAGCTGTTTGTTTTTTTTGAAAAAGCACTTTTTTCTATTGTGGGAATGTTTTTTTCTCTTTTTCATTGCTTTTTTTTTTTAAAAGCACTTCTTTTGTTTTCCCGCTATTTTACAGGAATGCCTTTTTTGCTTGTATTTAATAAGAATCATCTCCCTCTTTGATCTCCCAATGTAGCATTAAATAATCAAGGCCCATCCATTAAAATAAATCACCTTTAACTTAATATTTGGCCTCTATAGTGCTTTCATTAAATAAATTAATTAAACTAACAATAAAGTTAAATCTTTGATTTAACTTTATTAACTTTTAGCTTATCTTTATTTAATTTAACTTAATTAACATATATTAAAGTCGAGATGATCATCAAGATTGGACTCGCCAACAATATTAAAAATTGCAAGACTGCCAACTAACTTTGTTGGTGCCCATAATTGACTTACTAAAAATAAATGTGGGAGAATTAACCTAAAAAGGCCCCAAAAAAAAGATGTTAGGCTCATTCATCTATCAGAATATGAAATCGCACCTGATATTGCTCCCAAGATTCCCTAAAACAAATCATTAGCCCGTGGGAATCGACTGAAAAGGCTAATGACTCGAACATGTTGATTTAGCTTGGGAAGGGGACATTACAAATTGTCACTCTTTGAAAGATTCACAACCCTTCGTAACTTTTGCCTTTTGAAGGAGTCACTTCCTTAATTTCTTGTCATCCCTTTTTCCTTTTCCAGTAATTCTTTCTTGGTTCGCACCTTCCCTTTTCTCTTCCTTCCTCTCTCACCCCCCTTTCAAATGAAGTACTCTTCTACCTTTTATATCTCATGTTTGAGGGAGTCACAACTTTTCAATTCATGCCTTTTGACCATTCACTAAACTTTATTAAATTTTAATTATGTTATATTTTATTTTTATTCATTTCTATTTAAAATTTATTATTATTGTTTATTATTAAATCCTATTTCAAAAAGGGGACATTACACCGAGGAAGGTTAGCCATGAATTATCCCCTTAAGGGTATTTACTCCAGATTTTCCAAACTTGCCATAGAAATTTAAACAAACATTTTTACATACAAATGATTTCTTTAAAACCAACAGATTACACTGAAAATCATGCAATATCTGACTGAAAAAGAGATTCTGAAATGAAATATGAATTTTTCCTTTAATTCTTCATTAAAGCAACAACAAAATATTCCATCGTAGCCAAAGAAATTACAGTCAGACTGGATAACCAGAAGTATGAATTTGAAGCACAAAGTGAGACCCCTGAGTGATATCTCCAACAGACAATGGGTTTCCGTCCACTGCCTCCAAGCTCGAGGGTTTCCGTCCTCAAACCTGTTGAAAGCCAAAGCTCCCAAATTCTCCAAGAGAAGATAATAAACCAAACATAAACCAAGCATATCAAAAATGAAGCCCAAACTGCTTTTGTATAAACCTTCGATGAAGATTCCTGAAGGCACTTGAAATTCCCTTTACTTGTCTTTACATTTTCCCTTTTTTTAATTTTAAATTGAACTTAGAGGGAAAAAAATTATAAAGTGACTTTTATCTTATAATTCCTTATTGACATAAAAAGTCACTTGATTGCTCTATTAAATAATTAAATTAAATTGTCGTTATATCTGATATAATTTGACAACTTAATATTAAATTATTTAATTGACGACTAATGTCCCAAAAAATGGACATTACAAGCCATCCCCAAACAGCTGAGGATGTTTCTTGGCATTTTGGAGGGTTGAGCAAGTATTAGGGATGGTAGGGAGATGTCCCCTTGGCATCCCACTGTCCCCAAAATGGCTAGGGGACAGGAATGCCAGGTTGGGGCAGGGGATGCCTCCCCGTGTTTCACAGCTGTGCATTCTTCTTATCCCTGAGCATGTTTTTCATATCATGAAAACCTCCTTGTCAAACTCGTTTTAACTCGATAAACCTATGACATGATCTATTTTTTACATTAAGATTATTATAGAGGAACTGATTGCTTTCTAAGTATAATAAGAAAGAACAAACAAACACCCTAAAATTTGTTTGCTTAATTTGTTTTGTTCTTGTGTGCTTGTAAAGGTTTAGAAGGAAATGGGATTGCTGCACAAGACATAGTAGATATCATGTTATAGCAGCTTGTTAGATGTGCAAGAAGTTATTGGTTATCTTGTGCAAACCAACAACCTTGCTATGCAAGCTAATAAACTTCTTGTGCAAGACAAATCTGTTGCGCAAGGTAGATGCATAGCCGTCCAACACAACCAATCTGTTGTGTAACGTGACCGCCTTATTGGGTATTGCAACCAACCTATTGCACATGACTAATCATAATGTTTACAAGAAAAGAATCCCAAAATATATCGTCCCCCAAAACAAGATGCAAAGAGGTTACATTATTGCACAAGATGCCAACAGTTGTTAGAAAGAATGTTTATTAGCTACCAAGAAGGATAACTGCCAATGCTGAAGTTGCACAAATTTTTCGATAAGTTGTTTAGTAGTTGTTTGTCTCATAGGAAAGTACTTAGTAGCATTCTGTTTTAGATTGTTGTTGCAACAAGATGCCATTGCTAGTGTGTGTGTGTGTGTGTGTGTGTGTGTGTGTGTGTGTTACCTAAATGGTAATAGTTCAATTAGTCTAGAATTCAGAGTCAGCATTCCTCTCAAGAGTTTCTCGAAAACTTAGACTTTTTTGTGTAATTCGTCAATTGCTTACAGACTCATTGTTGTGCAAGGAGTAATATTGTGTTCCTGTATATCAATTGGGTCAAGAAAGGGCCCCCATTAGAGGATTACTGATCAGTCTAGGTTTGTTAATTGTTTTCTATTTGTGTGTGTTTGTTTAATTTTTATTTGAGAACTGGTTGGAATAGTTTTTTGTGATTATTAGTGTTTTGATTTAATTTCCTGAGAGTTATGATTCAGCAATTTTATTATAATTTGAAACAATTTCTTTTATGGATTAGAATTAGCCATTCTTCTGATCTTGTTTGTTTATCTCAGTCTATCAAAAATTTCCAAATGATTAGATCTGCATTTTCATGTAGGAAACTCAGTTTTAAGTAGAACTTGTGGTCTTGCTAACCTGTAGTGAAAACCAACATTATTGGATTAAAAGTTTAAAACGATCTTGAGTGTGCTCAACACAAGCAAATTCAAAACTGGAAGTGAAGTTACCTGAACAATAAAAAGAGTGATCTAGGAGGTTGAAAGAACAGCCCTTGACAAACTGTGCCCACCATCTCAAAGACACGTGCATTGAAATCCCACAAGTACAACCAATTTCAAGGCACCCAAAGAATCATTTCCCAGTTTTTGAAAAAGAAAACTCTACCTCTCCCTGTCATAATTCTGAAATTTGGTTGCACTTTGAAAAGGCCTTTTGATATTCCAAGAAAATTCCTTGAGCGGAAATTATGTGCACTATGACCATAGCTTTCTATAGGGACAATAAGCCTTGCATATTGCTCTGAAAATATTATATTACCAAACCAATCCATTGGTAATGATCTATTTTTCTTCAAGAACACCCTAGTTCAACTCCATATGGACTAGACAATCAGCAAGTCTATTAGCCCCCTTGAAGCAGCAGGTGAAGGAATTGATGTTAGTTACCTGAAAGCTCTTATAATCTACTAATTGAGTCCCTCAGGAATGCCTCCATTACTGGTACGGGTCTATTCCTAGTCCAGGGCCAAGGCCAGTACACCTAGGTGTTAAGTTTTGATCAGATTTGATCTATCTATGTCTTTTTTATTTTCAGAATATGATTCTTTAAAATCACTGTACTTTATTGATGGTATTTGATCTACAAGAGCAGAACGTATATTGATTTCAATGTCTTCAATTGTGGATCGGATCTGCATTAAATATATAAGCAAGAGACACATCCCATGAGCGGACATGTCCGTTCATGAGATGTCTCATGAATTGTGCCTTTTCATCTTAACTAAACACCCAATCTCTAATCAGGGTTTGTTACTTAATATATATTTATTTACATATTTATATATATTATATATATATCATACTAAATATATATATATATAGATAGCTAAGTGACCCAAAAATCTAATACCGACTCCTTGCAAGGAAGGTGTCTCCATCAACCTCAACTTATCTCTCAATATTTCAATCTTCCCTTTTGACAAGAGCTTGGTTGAGCCGGATGGCTCTGCAAGTGGCCCCTGACGTATCAGACTGTACGCACGGAGGGCACCTCCTTGGCTCCTCTTGGTTTGCGGGCCAGTAGATGTCGCTGCGTGGTTGCGCGATGTCGGCCTTGTGGTCTTCTTGTTTTGCGTGTTTTTGGTCTTTTATTTTTTCTTGTCGTGTTGTGTGTTCTTTTCTCTCTCCTCTTGACCCTCTTCACTTGTGTGGGCTTTAAGTTTCCCCTGCGTATGCCATCTTTTTTTCTGATCCAGTTGGGTTCGCGTGAGATCTCTGGCGATGGCCGTAGAGGGGAGTAATGAGGGGATTGACGTTCAGGGCAGTGGAGAGGATAATGTGGCAAGTGGAAGCAATGCAAGATCAAAGACCGAAAGTTTTAAACCCTCATACAAAGCGGTTTTGGCCGAGAAAACGGTTGTACCACCTTCGGCTCTATTTGAAAGCAAATTTGTTCTTAAGGATGTGGAACCCGACAGAGGAAAAGAGCACAAAGGAGGAATGGTCGACTCCAATGGAGATAGACACGGAGGAGGAGACCAACCCGACAACCCAGCAGGAAGCAATGGTGATGGAGGGAGGAAGGAAGGTAAGACTCCGCCTTCTGGAGTTAAGACCCTTGCCTTATCGCCAAATGTAGACATGGTAAAAGCTATTAAGTCTGAACAAGATACATTAAAAAGCATTGTTGTTTTCTTCTGTTGCATGGATATGAAATTCTCACCTGCTAGGAAATTCTTAGACGATTGGTTTAATAATATTTGGGTTAAGAAACTTGGCATTCATGTTAATATTAGTAGAATGATTCAAAGAGGATTATTTGTGGTTTTTCTTAAAACACATGCTATGTAGGAAAAAGTATTGAATAAAAGGATATTGGCAAGTAGGACAAACGGTGTTTAAAGCATTCCCATGGTTGCATAAAGATAACACTGATAAAATCTTTGCTCGTGCCTCCCCCCTTTGGATTGAACTCAAGAATGTACAACCCGAATTCTGGCACTTTATCCCTAAAATACTTGAACCCCTCAGGTCGGTTCTGCAAGTTGAAGAGGCTCGAGTCACCCTCCCTCACTTAAACACCCGTATATTGGTAACCCTGCATCCTGATGTCTCTTTCCCAGATGTCATTGCTTTAGAAGTTGAAGGAGAAACCTTTGAATGTGAAGTAGTGAAATTAGGAGACATAGTTCATGCTTCCATTGTAAACTCAATGGGCACAATAGGAGAGACATCCCGCTCCTCAAAAATATACAGAAGGATTTCCCTGAGTCTCAGGTTAATAAGAACAAAGAGAATAGCAACAATGATACAGACAAAGGTAGTAACACCAAGGAAAAAATAAATAATAGTGATGGCTCTCCCCCACTTGCAGAAACTATGGATACCCAAGTTGACACATTTGTGTCTCTTTCCAATCCACTATTTGAAGGGGAATTTGAAGTACATAAAGCAGGGCATTCCATTGAGAAGAAGAATCCTTTTAATTGCCAACCCCAGTATATCCCAGTGGTTAGAGAAAAATGTAATGATGAGACCCTACAAAAAAAGGCACAACAAATAGTTCTGTCGAAACTAAAAGATAAGAGTTATGACAGCAAAGGAAAAGATGGGCAGCATTTGGTTGGACAGATTAAAGGAATATCTGACAGTGTGCCTCTCAGAGAGAATGAGATAATACCTAATATAGAGAATCCTTTATGCTTATCAGAATATACTGACCAAGAGATGGAGGAACATGACTTCATTGAAGTTGTTAGCAAAAAAAGAAGAGAACATATGAGAGAAACAACAGTTTGAAAAATAATAACCCCAAGAATAAAGAAATACCGGATTGCTTTAACAGACTTTACAGAAATCAGAAACCCCCCACCAAAAGTCAATGATGATGAATGTCCATAGCTGGAATATTAGAGGCCTAGAGATGTCTGATAGGAAGTATGTGGTTAGAAATTGGTGCAACAAAATCCAAAATAAAGATATTATCTGCTTACAAGAAATCAAAGTTACAGGAGCTAGGGCTTACAATACACTTAAATTCATCTGGAATAGTGCAAGATGCATTTTCTCAAAACATGAAAGAGGAAAAGGTGGTGTTGCATTGCTAATTGGGAATAGATGGAGTGATAAGATGACAAAATATGGGGTTTCTCCATGTAACAGGATTATTTGGGCTATGTTCAACAAGAATGACCAAGCTATTGAGGTGTGTAACATATATGCACCTAACGATTACAGAGAAAGGAGTACACTTTGGGACTGGATTACCTCTAATTTGCCACATGCTGAATGGATCTTCATTGGAGATTTCAACATGATAGAAGATAGACAGGATAAGAGTGGTGGTAACAAGCATGAATGGAAAGGCAGTGAGTTCTTTTTCTGGTCTGAATTCAAAAGAAGATTCCACATAAGTGATCCATTGGAAAGGAAAAGACATGAATATCATAAAATTTGGTTTACATGCTGCAACAATCAAGCAAATAGAAATAGGATATATTGCAAATTAGATAGGATATACTTTGACAACAGTTCCTTTGGGCTCTCACATCCCATTGGGGAAAAACCCTATATGTGTTACTCTTGTCACCATGTCTGATCACTCACCTATACATGGATGCATCGTGTTCAATAAGATCAATGACAAATACCAAGCCCAAAAGAGGAAAGGGGTCTTCAAACTTAATATTGCACTATTGGATGATGAAGATAATATTGAGGCTATCATAATGGCTATGCCCTATCCAAATTCTGTCACTAAGGCAGCTCAGCCAGAGATAAATGGGACCAATTAGTTATAACATGGAGGAACATGTTTCAAATAATTGGAACAAAACAGGCTATGGATAGGAACTTTGAGGAAAATAAGCAACAGAGAAGAATTATTACTATGGACACAGCACTCCAAGAGAAAGGAAATGATGAAGAGTTACAGCAATCACTCATTGGAGCCAAAATGCAGTTGAGGAAAACTCAGAATTATAAAATACAAGGTCAAACAGTTAGAGCTAAGGCTAGGTGGATCAAAGAGGGAGATAGGGGGTCCAAATACTTCTTTAACCTAATCAGAGGTAAACAAGGCAGGGAAGAAATTACTGGAATACAAGGTGAGAAAGGAATCACTAGGAACAATAAAGAAACAGTGGAAGCCTTCTGTGAGTTTTATAGGAGATTATTTACTTCAGAGCACAAAGAGAACAATTATGAGGCAATGCAGCAGTGCCTCAAGGTCATCCCCAAGAAGGTGTCAAAACAGGAAGCTATGAGGTT
>MU226255.1:871274-885855 GCA_018584345.1 Thuja plicata
CCAAACTGGAAATGACTAGGCCAAAACACTCTAGGATCCCCTTAAACCCTTCGTTAGCCCTCGGGACCATGTAGAACAAGGCTAACGCGCACACACTTGGTCAACTGCTAAAGTGGGGACATTACATGAATTGACTGAGGTTATCGTAAAAGAGTCGTTTCATGAGCTGAGGTAGAATACACTTTATTGCCATCACTTGCGACACCAAGGACTGGGATGTATATGAAGAAGCGTTCTCAACAACTGTGACACTACATTTGATGTAGCTCTTCTAAGACAAACAGCATCGCATACACACAATCTCTATGATGAAGCAATTATTTCAGGTAAGCAGATATCTCCTGCAGCTACAATCTTCAACTTATACCCCCAAACGTATCCAACAAAAGTTGCTCTCTCCGGTCACATATACGATAGATGTTTTAAAATCTGATCTTGATCGTTTCTCAAACCGGCTCTGATACCATTTTCAGTTTTGATCAGATTTTATGTATCTACGGCTTTTCTATTTTCAGAATATGGTTCTTTAAAATCACTGTACTTTATTGATGGTATTCGATCTACAAGAGCAGAACATTTATTGATTTCAAACTAAACACCCAATCTCTAATTGGGGTTTGTTACTTAATATATATTTAGTTACATATATATATATATATATATATATATATATATATCATACAAAATATATATATATAGAATGGTTATATCTGACTGAAAATACAATGGCATTAACACCAGGATACTGCCAGGGCTGTCCAGGTATAGGTCCGAAGCTGGTTTGCCTGGTTCACCTAAGGTACCCCTCAGGGTGCTTGGGCAGTCCCTGGGCAAACCCAGTGTAATAAGGCTCCCTAATTTTATTTTATTTTGTTTTCAAATGTTTGATGAAAATACTCAATTGGTGAACTGCCGATTTTTATATATTGCAAGCTATAACTAATCAAATGAGTGGCCGTTACAAAATGGAAGAGCATGAGACAAAATTTAATATTCATTCTTTCAGAAATTGTCGAATATAGGATAAGAAAAGAAGGAAGAAGCTCCCCTAGTAACCACACAGGAATGGAGGGATTCACCAATTTCTCTATATCAACCCACTACTTGCCATTGAAAAACCAGTCCATTTTTTCATCATTTGTTTACTTATAATTAACAATGCCTCATCTCAACCTACACAAATAATTGGAAAATGGTCATGCTTGAAACAGCAGTGAGTACAACTATGCAATGTAAGGAATCCTCTTCAGCTTACAAAGTCCCAATCAAATTCCTAATTCATCTCCTTAGTTCCAATTTTCCATATAATGGTTTTCAAGGGTAAATTTTATCTAACCAGCCAAAATCTGATTTCAGATTCCAATGGGATTCTAGTGACAAAATAAACGGAGTTCGGCTCGAATTCCTTGGGTTATGAAATTCCCTCCGACTTAACTACGGTATAAATTTTCCCTAGGCTTATTCAATATGGACTTTAGATTCGCTGGAGTGTCTATCGACTCCAAACAAACTGGACAATTAACTCAATTTATTATCCATATCAGGTCTGCTAGTAAGAATGGACCTAAATGGGTTTTGGAATTGAGACTTGGCCTCACATCCTTTCCTGGGCTTGACCTAGTCATCAAATTTGATTTAATTTAATTTTTTATGCGGAGTCTTTACTTTGGTCATGGCTCTTTTCTCCATGGTGTGGCCGACTACCAACAAATGAGGCCCCAGCAACACTACACACGGATAAAAAACATTACGCTGTTGACTTTCAAAGGGTCAAACCCAATCCCACATTCAACTGATTTGAAATCTCCTATTGGATACACTTCTCTTATCAGAATAGTTGGGGGCAAAAATTTTGCCAAAGGGATGCAATGTTTAACCACACATGATATCTCCATTCAATCTGCATTAACTGCAGCATCATGTTTGCCACAGACCAAACAACTCACAGAATGCAGACTTAACGTTTATTGCTTCAGAAAAGAGGTTTGTAACTCATTAAAAGCCTCTGATAGGCGCGTGCAGCGTGAGAGAACAACAATTGGCAAGTGCTCACGCCATCCTTGGGAGCACATTGTATGATCTTGCACTATGTGTTGTTTGAACTTGGACAAAGGCTTACAAAGATTCACTGGGAATACTCTCCCCAACAACATAAACTTAAAGTGAACAAAATCTTAACTTCAAACTGATTAAACTAAGGTTCATGGCAGATTCACTTCACAGGACATACCAGACCCAACAGTGCTTATTAGATATCCCACCATCCTCTAATATGATCCCCGACCTGATTTCATATTAAAATTTAAGATCTAACTGATTCTGGACAGACAAAATCTAAGTTGCTTGGTTACTTTCAGGCCCAAATTCTTTTTATTTTTAAACCAATAAATCTCAGACTTCAAAAAAACTTGGTTCACTAACTTGCAGAGCCCACTAGGTATTCAAACCTGATGATAAACTTCAATGCAGATTACTAACAGGCTTAAAAGAAACAAGGCAGTTCTATACTTGAATCACATTTCATGGGTTAATTGACTCTGGATTCTATTCAGAAGAGAAATCAAAATTGGGGTGCTAAATCCCCTCTGCAATGATATTTGGATGCGATCTAGCACTCCAAATTGATTATGTTATGGGGTCAGCTCTAAGTGACTTATGTTTTCTAGTCCCCATTTCTGACCAAGGTCAACATCAAGGTTTTTGTCTTACCCAAGTTAATCAAAGATTAGAACCTTAAAAGTTCATGTTGAAAGCTTTTTAACCTTTAATAGTATGAATGTAGTGAGAGACATGTGCCTATATCTCGCCATAGGGTTTTGGTTGCGTCACACAACCTTGTACACTCAACCTTAACAACAGGTCCCACCATGCCTTTACTTAGTTGTTTTGGAATTCAATTAAAAAATTTCATGCAAGATTTTGACACTTGTTCAAATCTCACAGCATCTCAACACAAGACAAAAGCCTGACAGTCATATACCAGTCCTCAACCACTAAGAAATTTCACTAAATCTTTCACCCATCCTAATTTCAACAACAGGCAAAAGCTCGATGATCTAAAACATGTAGATCTTGACAAGTGATAAGCCTTGGAAATGTATATTGTAGTACATCCTTTTGTATCCCTGAACATGATTTTTGTATCAAGCAAAATACTCCTAACAAAATTATTTCCAGCCATTTTGGTTTTATTTATGAAGTGGTCTTTATTTTATATTATGATTATTGTAAATAAATCGATTACCTTTTAAGTAGAATAAGGTTGAATGGACTCATAATATGGAAATAGTTTGCTAAGTTGTTTTGTACAGTTGCTTTTGTGTAGTACTAAAAGTTTCATTCATCCAACATGCTGCACAAGATAGATATTCAACTACAACAGTTTTGATACACAAGCAAATACCTTGTTGTGCGAGGTAATTCTATCATGCAAGCTAATTGTTCAGCTGTCTGAAACAACCAATTTGCTGCTCAAGGTAACCACTCTATTGAGCTACATGTCAGATATCAGTTGTCTATAACAGCAGCATTCCAAAATGAGTACACTACAAAGTAAGCATAAAAGAGGTTGTATTTGTTGCCCAAAATTCAAATAGTTGTTAGGTTGGTATCTGCCAAGGAGAACTGCCCAAACAGAGGAAATATAGAGAACAAATATGTTTTGCAAATTGCAAAGGTTATTTCCGAGTTGTGTAAATGGCATTCTGTTTTGGATATTGTTACAAGAACATGTGTAATGTCCCCGATTGGTGGTTGGGTTGGCCAGAACCAAAAATTTGAAATAAATAAATAAAATTAGTGAAATTATTATATAATTGATTCAAGGGCCAACTTGGCATGAAAAAATATTAAATAATTTTAAAACACCCATGGGCTGACCTTGCTGGGATTTATTCCAGGCGGATTAATTGAGCTTGGCCGACATATTGAATAGGATATGTATTCATATAGAGCGATGTAGCTAGAGAAAGGCATCAAAGAAGTCTATTTACATTGTGGATTAAACAAATGCTCTGCTTTCTCAGATGCAAACCTGAGAAGCGTATTGTAGTGGGACAAAGACCCCTGCCACTCATTTGCATTAAACAAATGTAGTGATCTCTTGGACACCAACCCAGGAGTTCTGATCCAATTAAAGGCGACATGTCTGGTTCTTTGGGGATGAAATCATCTCTCCTGGATGTCCTAGACGACAGCAGGAGTATAGGAGCCGACATATATTTGAGGGAGGAGCCTGAGTTAATCGGATTGTTACAATGGCATGATATGGAGTGCTTCATCACAAGTAGCAGTTGTAAAGACTGAATTTTGTCTTTACAAATAGTAGAGAAGAAGGGCATGATAGGAAGGCATACAGAAAATGCATGAAATCGATTATATCATCAGCAAAGGAACCATACGGGGGTAAGGCACCTTAAAACGCTAGCCTCAATCTGCAATTGATTGCCTTGACCGAGATCAGAAGGGCGGAGCATGGTGAATGGACAGCAGTAAGAATTCATGCCGTGAGTCTCAATTATTGATTTAGGAATTCTGGTTCTCTAGGAACTTCTGTTTGTAAACAATAAAGTCTGATCACTTTAAGTCTGTGTATGTACACTGAACTGATGACATAAATTAAAGAGGTCAATTACTGTTATGTGGCCTAGATATATATTTTCTGAGTACCATGTTGCTGAGTCATATAGTAATCTAAAAATTGGATTAGTGATTGTATGAATCTTCTGTAGATTAAATTATTGTGATGTTTGCACTATTTATGGTGTTGGTATATCTCAGTAGTATCAGAGCCACCTTCCTGCCAACCGGTGAGAAGTTTGTGGATACAGCTTCATGAAATTACAAAGCTATGGATCTAAGATTCTAATGCCATTAGATGGTCAACCTGCTGAATAAGTGGCTAGATGTCATGCCAAATATAGGAACTTTGGCACATCCATCCAACAAGATATAACCCTTACTGAATATTTTAAGTTGCAAACATACAGACGAAGGAGAAGATATGGGAAGCAGCCATGCAAGGAAAGTTTCAGATTAGAATGATGGGATCAGAAAAGGTACACATTTGAAGCCATCAATATCTTCAAAGAATATTTAGGGCTTTCTAATCAAATTAAATTTGTACTTTCTTTTGAGGGTTACTTGGGATATCTAGATTGGATAAATACAAGTAAAAGGAGACTTTATGACAACATAAGACCAATAAGAAAAGAAGAGGAATATTCAACAGCAGCAAGGGTGGAAACTGAAATGAAGAAGAATGCAAAAGCATAAGATGAGGTCAAGAAAGATGGATGGTAGTGGTGCAGAAAGAAAGGTCAATGTTTCAGGTTTACAATTAGGTGGACTCCTCAATAACAGAAGATGGTAATGTTCAAGAATCGTCAATCCAAACATTAGGTATGAACATAATTACCTCGTGTAATTATGATGATTCATAGTGTATAAGAATGATGGGACCATATGATATTATGCAAAATATTAGATGTGATGTTGTGAATCTTGTGATTATTGGTTTGTTTGGGTTTGAGTGCCAAGAAGAAGAATTGCAGGATTATCTAGAAAATCCCTTGAATATGCACTCCAATTACATGGAGGTGGGCCAAGAATCATTCGCACTTCTTGGTTCCAAGATTGATAAAATCAGGGATGGAGTGTGGAAGGGAGATGTTTACATCAGAATAGCGCAGGAGAGTGGCAAAGCAGAGATTCTGACACTAATATGGGATCCTTGCATCTGATTCTGGAATGCAGGTGCGGATTGATTGAGGACAAGCAATCTTCAGGGTGGAAGGAATTTGATCTCACCGATTGGTGGCTGGGTCGGCTGGCACCAATATTTGAAATAAATAAACAAATTAGCAAAAATATTAAATAATTGACTAAGGACACACTTTGATGGCTTGGGAATCTAGGCTGACTTGGCATGAAAAAATATTAAATAATTCTACAACAGCCCTGGGCCAACCTGCCTAGGATCTGTTTAAGGTGGTTTAATTGAGTTTGGCCAAAATGTTGGATAGGACATGTATCTATATAGACCGATGTGGCTAGAGAAAGGCATTGAAGAAGTCTATTTACATTGTGCATTAAACAAATGCTCCGTTTTCCTGGACGCAAACCTGAGAAGCATATTGTAGTAGGATGGAACCCCTGCAACTCAGCTGCATAAAGTGAATGTAGCAATCTCTTGGACGCCAAGCCAGGAGTTCTGATCTGATTACAGGCAACATCTCTGGCTCTTTGGAAAAATTTATCTCTGCTGTGAATCCAAGATGGCAGCAGGAGTATAGGAACTGACTGATATTCAGACATAGAAGTGAGATCCTCACAAATGTATATTCAAAGGAGGTGCCTCAGTAAATCTGGTTGTTACAATGGCATGGTCCTGAGTACTCTGTCGCAAGGAGTAGTTGTAAAGACTAAGTTTTGTCATTACAAATAGAAGAGAAGAAACGTACGATAGGAAGGTATACAGAAGATGCATGAAATGAGGTATATCATCAGCGAAGGAACCGAACGGGGGAGAGTCACATGACTGTGTGGCGGATATTGCTTGCACCTTAAAATGCAAGCCCCAATCTACAATCAATCACCTTGACTGAGATCAGAAGGGTGGCAGATGGTGAAGGGTCAGCAGTAAGAATTCATGCCGTGAGTCTCAATTATTGATTTAGGAATTCTGGTTCTGTGGGAACTTCTGTTGGTAAACGATAAAGTATGATCACTTTAAGTCAGTGTATGTACACCTAACTGATGACATGAATATATATATATATATATATATATATATTCTGAGTACTATGTGACTGAGTCAATAGTCATCTGAAAATTGGATTAGTGACTGTATGAATCTGCTGTAGATTAAATTATTGTGAAGTTTGCACTATTTACGGTGCTGATAGATCTCAAGATTCCACTGCTTGTATCTATATAATTGCATAATCAAATTCAAGTAGCAACCTAGTCTAGAACTAAGATCTGCATCTCTACAATTACTTGGCAATAGAATTATTTTTATTAAATAATAAAGAAGCTGTTGTATGAGATGTGAATTATCTGAGCATCAAGCTAATCAAGAAAGGATCCACTCGTGAGAATTGGTGAACAGTCTAGGTTTGCTTTCTTGTTTATGTGTGTTGTTTATTAATTCAGTTCTCATTTACTTTCTTGTTTATGTGGTATTGTTTATTAATTCAGTTCCGATATATATTGTTAAATAAGATGTCATTGTGACTGTTTCCTCTAATCTTATCACTTTCTTCAAGATTATATGAGATTCCCGTTTTCAATCATATTTACATTTCATAAATAAAGATCAGATTGAAGTAGGCCTTGCAATCTTGCATATACTTTGCAGACATCTGGTGAAAAACAAACATTCATGGATCGAAACAATATCAAATATGCTTAACAATTTTTGCTATCGTAGTTGGAGATGAGTGTCAAGGAGAACAGTATTTTTTCCTAAAACTTAGGGTTCAAGCATTATGGGCATTAAACAGAAAGAACGTCAAGAATCATTCACTGCTTACCTTCTTGGGATCCTTTCTTGAAATTTGTGTCCTATTAGACACAACTAATAGGAGATATAGTAATGAATGTTTTCTTTGAAAATAACTAACTTGAATGTAGAAGCAAGATTATCTATAGCTGAAGAAAAGAAAAGAATCATGAACAAACAACGAAGGAATGTTAACCTTCTTATCAATATACTTTCTCCCTTGCTCACTTATCAAAAGAAAAGCTCTGTCCGGGCTATAACCTCAAATACAAATGAGCAGATTGCTAAAGCTGTTAAAGGAATCGTAGAGTTACTTGATGAAGAGACAAACTGATTATCTTCAGTTGAAGAGGGTACATGTAAACAAGAAGTTGAACTAATACAAGGCAATTTTAATAGTCCTTTTTTTGGTGTAAATATTATTCTTCAGCTAGGATAGTGTTTATCCTAAATGTAATATTACACCTAGTTATTTACATAAGATATTAGAAATATTCAATTTCTCTCGCCTAGAATAATGACTTGTGTACATGTTGATTTGAGGTATTCAAATGCCACCACTGCTTCATCAATCCTTGATTGACGGTGATTAGGTGCCACTTCTATTTAGTTAAGGTGACCTTTGTATCAGACTGAATTAACTCACATCCTAATTGGAAGTCATTGAAGATTAAATCATGACCTCTTGAACATGTCAATTCTTTGAGTTATGCATTCAAGTGGCCTGCATATTCTTATTTTACTCTTAGTGATTTGGTTCATTATATTGAATATATAATATATCTCAATCTATGATTAGCTCATAAACATTAGATCCCAGGTAGATTTGTTATTTATACCCAAACTATAACACGATATCATAGCCATGATGTCATAGGGTTCATCCATTTTTAGGTTTTGGGAGCATGTAGATATAAAGTTCTAGCATATCTGGTAAACGATGCAGCTATGCTGAGTTCATCATTGTGTCAAGAATAGTCAAATTAACTAAGAACTGCTTTTGATATGCTTTAGCAAGCAGACAAGTCTCTAATATTTGCAAATAGACATAATGAGCAAGTCATGAAATCTAATCTCTTGCTAATACTGTCTACTTTAGGGGTATTGACGAAAGTGCTAATTCTACGAAATGCTTTCAAATCTTTGCCTTCATTAACCTTATAAACTATTGGCACAAAGTACTTGCTGCCAGATCTAGACATCATGATGCAAAACATGGCTTTATCCCTTGGGTACAACAGATATCTGACTAGACTACCTGAAAAGTACATGGCTTTATCAAAGGGCAAAAATATCACATAATCAGAAGCTGTAAAAGCCCGCAGGGAAAATAAAGCGGATGAGTGGCCACAGGCACCTTTGAGAGGATATGAAATCTAGCTGTTAATAACAACAGCTTGGTGACCCAATAAGTTTCCATCCGTATTCAATGCACAACTCACTGCCAGAGGTCAGATGATAATACAGTGAAGGTGAAATGAATGCCAGGGAACTTGAAGTTGAATTTTTGACCTGGTTGAATCGATCAGTAAATCATATAGGTACATTCAATGAGCTTTGTCTCTAAAGGGTGGAAATCCTGACTGTTAGACCCTAAATCATCTTTTAAAATCTAACTGCACTCTAAGAGTCTAACATATTGTTTAAATTATTCTCATTCTCAATTAAAAAATGAGGAAAGATTGATCTGCAAATTAGCTCTTCACAAGGTGGCGTGAGCCTTCCCCAGGATCTATGTGCCCATTCAATTTCTTTTAGGTAACTTTTTGAAATACAAATAGCCAAAGAATTGCAGACTTACCATACAAAGCACATTACAAGTGGCATCTCTGTGAAATAGACCCGAAGAGTCCCACATCTTCAAACTTGACTCCATTCATCAAAAGAAACTTAAGTAACAGCAAACAATGTTTCCACTACCCTTAAGAAATATGGGCTAAACTTAAGGCATAGAGTCTTGATCATGGAAAAAGTAGATAACTAAACAATATGATCATATCCTTTCAGAAGTTAATCTTGATCAAAAGATAATTACATCCAGTGCACGTAACACATTCTATTCCTTCCCATACAAATATAATGTTGCGAAGAATGACACATTTTGGATAAGCTCTATATGCCTTAATCTAACCACAACCAGGAAGTGTTTATATCTTGAGTAGACCACCTTTACTAAATAATATTAAGAACATTGAGTAATGTAATTAGCCTCAACTAGTTATAAGCTCAGGATCAAAGTCAATAGTACAGGAGCTCATCCAATGATCTCAGTTACACATGGCTCTTTGCATTTCTGTCACCTTATGGCTGACAATATTTATTCGAGTCTGGGTGACCATTTGATGTTGATGCAACTGTTCCTTTACTCCAGTTTTTTGCAGTCTCCGTAGGGGTAGATTTAGGAGTTAATTATTTCTGTTTTGGACTGCTGTTTCATTGTAGTCTTTGTAGGAGTCAATCTAGGAGTTTAAGTATTCTATTGAGTTAATTTAAGAGTTTGTTGATGATAAAGAGGAGAACTGAAATGTAGAGTTTCAGAGTTTGGAAGATGTAATTTTCTGTTACCGAATAAAGAATACAGTGAAGGAGAATTTCTATAATATAATAAGTTTATAATTTTTGTATGTCTCTCTGTCTATTGTTCCTCTGTTATACAGACTATGTGTTCGCTAATTTTCAGATCTGAGGATTGTTTCGGTCAGTTTGGTATCAGAGCATTTTAAGATGCTGGGCACAGAGACTTTGTGAGAAGACTTAGCATCCAATAGAATAATTTGCATATGCTACGTGCAGCATAGAGTTTCTACGACAGGCCACAATTTTCTGGTAAAGAATATTATTACCCTGGCTATCAATTGTCAGATATTTGTTCTCCATATTTGTGTTAATTTATTTGAAAAGGGTGAACAAAAGCACAGAGAATGATTGTACATGGTCAATAGATCATCCATCCAAAATAGAAGAGGAGGAAAGAGAATTGCAGTTCAGTTTTGGGGCTAAATGATATGATTATGGAGTTATATCATGATGTGAAAAAGAGAATAACCAAGTTGCAAGAAAGAGTAAGACAAAGACAGAGGAAGAAGCTAACAAAGGGCTAGCCAAAGGAGTTGCGACAATTAGAGTTTGAGTTGGAGGAGTTATGATACATGATGGAAGATTATAAGGTGTGCAACAATAAGAAGCCAAAGAGAGGGAAATCTACATCAAAAACATTGAAGAGTTGTGAGAAGGTGAAAAAGAATGGTGAAAATAAAAATCCACTTTGTGTGCAAGAGCCAATCTCACAAAGGAAAGCCACTAAGTCAAGGATTAGACAAGGAGTGAAACTGTTAGAACGAGGAAAGATAGAATCCATTGAAGAGTAGGCACAAATATAAGTGGATGAAAGACCTTTGAATGAGATCTTCCAAGACAGAGCAGAAATAAATGAATAGGATGAAGATAATGGCATAGTTGAGTTCGATGGAGTTGTTGAGCTGTGTTACCGTGAAGAAGGGGAAGGCATTGAAGATACAATGCAGAAAGAGAAGAGTTGAAATACTGCAATGAGAATGAATGTAGCCTATCACAAGAGGAGGCCCAAATTGTTGTAGCAATGGAAGCAGTCCACATTGGAGAGGAAGCTGCAACAGAGATGGAAATCTTTTTGGGAGCCCCATATGTGATGGAGATTTAATATTTTTAGAGAACATAACTTGTCAAAAACAGCTAGAAAAATATTTATCGCATCCCATTAGTGATGAGAAAGGAGCAGAAAACAATCCCTTCCCTCACGAGAGAATAGGGATAATTGAGAGAGAGAGAGAGAGAGAGAGAGAGAGAGAGAACAATTATGGTATAAAGGACAATTTCAAAAAGGATTTTTGTGAAAAATATGATATTGAGCTAAGAAATGAAGGCCACCTCACAAAATATGAAGAGGAAAGCATGCCTAAATGGCATAATGCAGAAGAGGAGAAAGCACTTTTGGGAGATTTTTATTCTGTTAACTTAATTTCTGTTTTCAATGATTTATGTGCAGCTGATACAAATGATGTAAAGAACAATGGCAATTTTCAGTGGAAGAGAACAACTAAGCCATCAAGTAGCTGAAAAAAGAGGAAGACCAATTAGAAAAGGAGTATCTCTGTTCCAGCTACTGGTTGGAGGCAAAAGAAGAAAAAATGTGATGATTTGAATAGATATCTAATTTGGTGGAAGGGAATACTGTGGCTTGATTTCTCAAGTCAGAAGGATGATTCTATCATCTATTCCAAACTCTTTTCTAAAGAAGAAAAAATGTGACAATTTGAAGAGATATCTAATTTGGTGGAAGGGAACACCATGGCTTGATTCCTCGAATCAGAAGAATGATTCTATCATCTATTCCAAACTCTTTTCTAAGGAAGAAAAAATGTGATGATTTGAAGAGATGTCTAATTTGGTGGAAGGGAACACCATGGCTTGATTCCTCAAGTCAGAAGGATGATTCTATCATCTATTCCAAACTCTTTTCTAAGGAAGAAAAAATGTGATGATTTGAAGAGATATCTAATTTAGTGGAAGGGAACACCGTGGCTTGATTCCTCAAGCCAGAAGGATGATTCTATCATCTATTCCAAACTCTTTTCTGGATGTTTGATGCAGTAGCATCCTGAGACAAAAGGCAATCGTTCATTGCAAAAAAAAAGAATGTGATAGTTAGGTTGGTAATATTCTTAGTGTTGTAATTGTTGATGAGTGTTCATGCAAATAGGCTTTGAACCAGGAGGTTCAAAATTCTAAAAGATGGGGAGAATGATGCAATTGTTCCTTTACTCCAGTTGTTTGGCAGTCTCCGTAGGACTGGATTTAGGAGTTAATTATTTCTGTTTTGGACTGATGTTTCATTGTAGTCTTTGTAGGAGCTAATCGAGGAGTTTAAGTATTCTATCAAGGAGTTAATCTAGGAGTTTGTTGATGATAAAGTTTCAGAGTTTGGAAGGTGTAATTTTCTGTTACTGAATAAAGAATACAGTGGAGGAGAATTTCTAGAATATAATAAGTTTATAATTTTTGTATGTCTCTCTGTCTATTGTTCCTCTGTTATACAGAGTATTTGTTCACTAATTTGCAGATCTGAGGATTGTCTGCATCAGATGTTCTTCATCCGAGCCTGAATAGAAACATAATCAAATGCGAGTAAACATAAATTTAAGCCCCCTCAGAAATTCCAGTTCCCATCAACATGGCTTAATGCCTGCCCGATGTACTGTCCCTAGCAGCAAATTTTTAATTATCTCGCTAAATTTTCTCATTTTCGCTCTTGTAGATAATTTGTCAAACAGTTGGCAGTCAAGGGGAATCCTTCAATATTTCTGAATCTCAGCGTTTAACCACTGTTTCTAACTTCTATTTTATTGAGCATTTGAGCGAACAGTTGGCATTCAAGGTCAATGCAGGGACATTTCATCAAACAGTTTATACCAAATTTGAAAATTGCATTATTACAAAGTAATATACAGCTGAAAGTAACATATAGATGTTCCCAACATGTAATAAACTTCAGCAAAGACTCGTGCCATCAATAACTCATAGTTTATAATCCTTGTAAAATTAAAAGAATGCAGTTTTATAAATATTGCTGTTCTGAATCCTATAGCACTGCTGCAAGTAAATACTTCCAAACAAAAAAGTCCTCTCTGTCCGAACCTTTAATATGCTGATAACTTCTTGTAGTTAATGATTAAAGAGAATGGGGATCCAAAATCCCATGAAACAGGCAGTGGTCTTATCAGCAATAGACAACTCGCAAATGGAACAGCGGGCAGAAATAGGGTCTGAAACCTCACGCCATTCCATAAACTCTCCGAGCCTTAAGAAATGCTGCGACTTCACTTAGTCGTTTGTGAGTTATCAGAAGATAAGGCGGCCAACATAATGTCTTGAATCTACAATTAATGAAGCGGCCACCTCAAAAATGAAAATATATATATATATATCGTCTTATTGTGAGGTTTCACCTCATATTTTTTATGGAGGCTATTCATGAAACTGTTTTAGCTATCCAATATGGGAGCACGAGCCTTTGGCTAAGACCTAAGGACTAGGGGGTATCCATTCTGATAAATTCACTCGGGGCACAATCCTGACCTTGTCCCTTGTTTCGATGTTGGAGCCTTACACTCAGCAAGACTTGATCCCTGGTGGGCTCATTAAGAACTTTTCAACTTCACCAATAGTATGCAAACCCTCTTCAATAAGGAGAGGGGTTGATGGTGGTGGCTATGTTGAGGTGGTTGTTTGCATTAGCAAATGATGTGGCAATCAAATCAATTAATTGTCTATGTTGTCTGGGGTCAACCACCCCTCAAACTCTTTTCACTTGTCATTTCCACCATTCTCTTTGCACCAATCTGCCTTTTGTGGAAACAAGTTCTATTACAAGGTTTATGTTGCAAGGACCTAGAGATGTATGCATGTTCCCCGCTTAGTTGTTCATTGCCACACCATTAAATGTTCATTAAATGTCCTTTTACTATGCATTAACTTTACATCTTCACCCACATCGAAAACCATGTTTTGCTTAGGTTGGATTGGTATGGACTTTATTAGGCTGTTTTTTTTATTATTTAAAACTCCAATCTGTGGTTGCACATCCAATAATCAACCTTCAACAAGGGATGGGTAGTGGAGCACTTCGGATTTGTTGGGGGAGGTTGGGAAGCAACCATAGTAATATATTTTTTCATTTTACTATAGTTTTCAATATATTCAACATCTAAAAAAAATTAGGACCATTAGCCATGGAAACTAAGGTTCTCTTCCAACCTCACAACAACAGTAAGCCTTTATTAATGTTTATTTCAATTGGTTTATATATATATATATATATATATATAGGTCTCTTAAATTGGAAAAGTCGAGGTTTTATGAGTATTAATTATTCATGGATGGCCACCTCAACATAGTCTAGATACCCACTTCAAAAACAATGAAAATAAAGAGTTATATATGTATGTATGTATGTCACTCCCCCTACAAATTCTTAAGACTTGTTTTACAGCATGAGATGTATATATATATGTATATATATATGTATATATATATATGTAT
>MU226255.1:886050-898518 GCA_018584345.1 Thuja plicata
TGTGTGTGTGTGTATTATAACATTGTATATTGTAACCCTGTACAATTTACACCCTTTTTGTGCCCTTGCCTTAGTGTGTTGTCTCTTTGCTCCTATTCAAGCCTATTTTTGGTCAACATACTACAAATCTAATGTTGTATGTGTTGAGAATATTGAGGAGATGTTGGCATTGTTGTCATTGATGTCATAACCCTTGTATCGGTCGTATATCTATACCAGTTGGTTGTGCTTCGGTATGGTGCAGATCAAGTTCATTCTATACAGTTTGTTTTTGGTAAAGAATTATCATGATGGATGTCTTTGTTCTGGCCATTGAAATATATCTTTTCGGTACATCTATGGTATTTAGTGAATGGAGTAGTATGAAGTTTTTGGTGGATATAATTGGTTGTTGTGTTTCATATTGCTTTTGGGTATCCCTGCTACCCTGAGATTCATGCAGTATATCAGATGCTTTTGGGTATAACAATTATATTCAATTTTTGGACAAATTCTATTTGGTTCTATCCGTCAATGGGTTCAGAATTTTTGTAGATCAAGATATGGTCTTGGTTGTGGCATTTTGATCGGCCCAGAATATGTTTGTCTTTTGGTGTTTACAATATGCAACGTTCTTATCTTATGTGTGACCTATCTTTGGATCCTATGGTAACACGGAGTGAAGTTTTCGTATGTATGACCTATTCTTTAGGTCTGGTGCTAGCGTGTTAAACTATGATGTAATATCTTTTGTAACTCAAGCTAACGTGTTTTGTGGCTAGGTTGACATATGTATTTGTGTTATCGGATACATGCATGTTTGTGTGTGTGTGTGGAAATCACTTTGTATCTGATGTGGAGATTGTGTGAGGTCATTGAAGGTGGTATGATGTGAATATGATTATGTATCATTGGTGATAATCTACGCAAATAGAAATAAGAATACCGAAGGTTATTGTGAAGACAAAACTAAGGTTTACAATAGAAGGAAGTTTTTAGCTTTACAGAAGGATAAGGAGGTGCTGGAAGAAGATCTGTAAGTGGATCTACTGCATTTAGATACTACTGAGCTTTCAACTAGAATTATCTCATACATATGCAAATGCAACTATATCAGTTCACATTTTGTCAGTAAGATATTTTGGTATAAATCTTTGTATCACGGCAGTTAGCCCAACTAACAATGACTCTTACTTGTAGTGAGAACACCAGCAGTGAACCCTTGTAAAAATCACCTAAACTGGTGTTATTTTCATGAGAGTTAGCTTCTCTATGGTTTTTCCCATCTCAGGTTTCTATGTTATATCTAGTATTATCGTGTTTATTGTTCTTACTCTTTAAAGTTGTTATCAGTTTTAATTATCTATATGGTTTATGTTTATATCGATTCAATATAGTTTGTGAAAATAGTTTTGGAGTAATTGATTCACCCCCCCCNTTCCCCCCCCCCCCCCTCCCCCTCTTAGTTATTTGCCATGTTCAACAATTGGTATTAGAGCCTGGTCCCTTGTAGATAGAGCTTAACCACTTGAGGGAGATCTTGGATGTTTGAACAGATGGAAGGAGAATATTATTTTGATGAAGATTGGCAGATCATGATGGGTGACTTTAAGAGCACTGGATCAGAGAATGATGAGCTGAAAGAAACCATTAAGGAATTGAATGCATGTATCTCAAAGTTGAGGGAACATATCCTAAAATTCAAAGCAAGACACAAGAAAGTAAGACAGGAATAGAAGTAGTCAAGAGAAAATATGGCAAATATGAAAAAACACCTGGATGATTGCAAAAAAACTGAAGAACTTCTCAAAGATAATATCAAGCAAAAGATGAAATAATGGAAGAGGATTGAAGGAGATCTAAAGGATACCATCAAATAGAAAATGGAGGAATGGAAAAAAATTGAAGAAAATTTGAAGAACGCTATCAAGCAAAAGACGTATGAAAATGAGAATGTGGAACAAGAATTTAAAAAGCAAAGATTTGTGAAAGTAGCACTAGTTTGTATCAACTTTTAGCCTTGCAAAAAAGTCACAAAGAAAAGGAAGGCTTTTGTTTCACCGGTGAATGTTCAGATCTCAAGAACAAAGGGAAAAACAAGGAAGTTGAAGCAGAAGAAAAATATGAGGTAACAAGCAAAGTCAAGATTCCAAGAATATCAACAAGAAGGCTTATGCTCAGGCAACGAAATGCTCAAAGGTGCTTATATTTCAATGGATATTGTTTCATATGAAAGAATTTTGTTCATAAGGTTGTTGAATGCAAGACTAGGAAGGAACAAAATGTTCAATGTTTTAGCTGTCATAAATTTGGTCATAAGTCAAATCAATGCACAAGTCAAGTATCTAATCCAAGTAAGATAAATGGGATGAACAATATTTTTCATGGAAATTTCTATGTATGTCACAATTATGGTTACACTGCTAATTAGTGTAGATCTAGAGTTCAGTTAGTGAGATCAAGATAAAGGAAGGTCAATTGTGTTGGTGCTCAAATCAACAGATTGGATTTCCTATGGATTTTTCCCATCCAACGATGGGAAACCCAAGTGATTTGCCAACAAACAAAGTTTCAACCTATTCTATGTATCAACCTTCTACAATTTTGGCTCTGCAGAACCAAGATTGCAAAAGGTTGATACTTAGAATAGGTTGAAACCTTGTTTGTTGGCAAATCACTTGGGTTTCCCATCATTGGATAGGCAAAATCCATAGGAAATCCAATCTGTTGATTTGAGCACCAACAGATTGGCGACTCTGTTGGGGAAAGTTATCACTAAGGATAGTTTTTTAGAGTTTCTGGTAATAGAGGTTAGGCTCTACTGGGAGAAAAGAATCCATAAGATAATAAGTATTTCCTTATAAGAAGAAGGTGGTGACTCCACAATTTTTAAGTGGTGATAAATTCGGTTATATAATTTTGTTATTGATTATCTCATGTGGGGTAGAATATCCTTGCATCCTGATCAGCTTGAATTATACTTAAGCATAAGAAAATGCAGGAATCCAAGTGCAAAAATGCCATATGTACCATGTATGGCATACCTTGATAAGGATGATCAAGAATATGCTTGTGAATAGTTCCCTAATTCAAGCCATCATAGCCATGAGAGCAGTGATGAAAATTGTAATCCTTTTTTCCAAGGTAATAGAGGAGGGCATGAGTTTCAACATGATCGAAATTAGGAAATGACTAAAAGAGAGAGATGAATTAATAAGTGGGATGTTTTGTTTCATGAGATGGCCAATGCAGGATTAGAAGATGAAGAAATGGTCATGGCTCTTAAAAGACAACCAGAAGAGGTACTGAGGAAAATGAGAATAACAAGAAGTACAATCAGATCACCAAGAGACAAAGAAGCTCCTAAGGATGACAGAAATGGAGTGTACAACCCTCCTCATAGGAAAAACAATGAGCATATTTTTAACAATGATCATACCAACCCTTTGTTTGAACCAGACAATAGGGGGAGAACTGAGAAAAATAACAATAATAGGGAAAGGAGAGATCATTGGGGACAATGGAACAATGGAGAACAACATAACCACAACAATAGAGTGAATCCTAACACATCTGACCAATATGAACAACATAGACATCAAAATAATGGAAGGATTGAGCATATTTTTAACAATGACCATACCAACCCTTTGTTCAAACTAGATAGTAGGGGGAGAACTGAGAAAAATAATAATGATAGGGAAAGGAGAGATCATTGGGGATAATGGAACAATGGAGAACAACACAACCACAACAATAGAGTGAATCCTAACACATATGACCAATATGAACAGCATAGACATCAAAATAATGGAAGGATGTATAGTGGATATTAGGATAATAGGGATTAGAATTATGGCCCAAGAAATTTTAATGTCAATTCAAATTTTGGACCAAGAAATGATTAGAGATTTCAGAATGCAAATCAGCAGAATCAAAGACATGGATCTATCAATCAAAATAGGAACAACTATAGAGCCCCAATGGTTTCTGACAGATACAGAGAATTAGGTTTTTATCGCATAAGAGGATATCCTAATGACATAAAAAAATGAATTAAGAAGTGCAATCCCAAAGTTCTTAGGGAATGGATCAGAATCAGCTGAAGTGCATTGTGTGGATTTGAAGAATATTATCCAAGAATTTGATGAGTTCAATGAGGATGTATACATGAAGCTTTTTGTTCAATCCCTCATAGAAGATGCAGTAGAATGGTTCAGAAGTCTACCAGACATATCCATATCTAGTTGGGATGAATTTTCAATCAATTCGTAGAACAATTTGGTGATCACAATGATACTTCTTTTGCTTCACATGAGTTGAAAAGTATGAAGAAAAATTAGAATGAGTTTGTGGTTGAATTCAACAAGAGATTCAATAAGGTTCTAAATAGGATTTCAAGAGATGTTCATCATGTTGATGCTTTTCTAATTAATTTCTATATGGGTGCCTTTGATAGCAAGACAAATTACGAAATCAGATCTCATAAACCTGCTACTTTGGCACATGCTCTCAAGATTTCTATAGCTATTTAAAATGATAGGAATGCATCCGGTATAATTACTAAGAGGGAGGACACCCGGTTGTTCAATCCAAAAGAGCCTAAGAAACATAAGGAGGAGGATAGACTGGATAAGCTTATGAATATGGTAAAAGGACTCCAAGTGAATAATGGAAAATATAACTTTAAGTACAATCATAATAATCGGATACCATACAAAAATGACAGATATAAGTTGCAGGATATGCCTTATAACACAGAATGGAAGGATGGGAAACTAGTAAACAAAGAACTACATACTCTTGATCCATTGAGGAAGAACAACCATTTTGTGGAAAGCTACCATTGGTGTGAAGCCTCCAGATTACCGCATTCTTATGAACATTGTGTTGTTTCCCAAAGATGGAAAGAGGATGAAGATCAGAATGATGATTAGCAACCCATAGTGAACAATTTATCAACATATCCTATGTGGGGATTTGATGATTATATCTCTTCAGATGAATATTACTGCAGGGATGACCTAAATAGAGTATATTAATATAGGAATTGTCAGGATAATCCTCCAAGATTAAGAGAATTAACGGAAGAGGAGAAGAAAGCATATAGAATAGCTGCAATAGAAGAAGCAAGGAGTAATTACAAGTTAAGGAATAGAACAATGAATGCAAACCGAGGGAAACATGACCAAGGAATTGATCCAAGGAGGTTGAAGCACAAAAATATTGCTCAAGATAAACAGGTAGAACCTCAGGGCTTTCCAACAATAGTAAGAGAAAAGGTGGTTAGTAAATCTCTTCCTAATGAATGTTCTATCATGTCTAATGCATTATCTCAAGTTCAAATATGTGTTCATTTGCTTGAAATAGTTAAAATACCTGAATGTAAAAGTGAAGCTTTGAAAATATTGTCTAATGTAGGTAATAAGGAATATCTTAACCAAGAAGTAAAGGATCCTCCAGCTATTTATCTATGAACTAATTTAAACAAAAATGGAAATCAAATTGATCATTTCTATCTTACTCTATTGATAAACAATAGATTGGTAAAGAATTGTATGATAGATTTTGGTGCAGCAGTAAATATTATGCCTAATGATGTAATGAAAGAATTAGGAATGAATGTTGATACTAAATTTGGTAGATGTTATGCTATGGATAATAGATATGTTCCTGTTGTAGGTATAATGAATAATGTTGAATTTAAATTTCCTACATGTCCTAAAATGTCCTATAAAATGGATATTACTATGGTTGAAGTTCCTGCTTGTTATGGAATGCTTCTATCTAGACAATGGTCTAGCTTAGTAGGAGGTAGTATTCAATTAGATCTTTCTTATGCTTATATTCCAGTGAATGGTAGGGATGTAAGGATTGCCAGGGAGACTAGAAGTCCATACATTATTGAGGATGTGGATCCAAGCTTGGTTACACATTTCTATCATTCTGATATGGATAACTTTCAGGTAAGTATTTCAAAGAATGCAATGCATAATACTGAACCTATTGAATTACATGCTTAAGTAAATAATATTACAATTTGGAAAATGTATTTTGATGGTGCTTGCTGCAAGGATGGTAATGGAGCTGGTGTCTTTTTCTTTTCCCCTGATAATAAAACATTTAAATATTCCTTCTTACCAGATTTTGAATGTACTAACAATATTGCAGAGTATGAAACTCTACTTCTTGGTTTAAAGATAGCTAGTAAGCATGGAATAAAATGTTTAAGTGTTTTTGGTGATTCTGAATTGATTATTTCTCAAGTTAAAAGTAAATTTGTTGCTAAGCAGCCTCATCTTAAAAGATATAGGAATGAAGTATGTGATTCTATGGAATGTTTTGATGCTTTTTTCTATTGATTCGATAGATATGTCAGAAAATATCCTTGCAGATTTTATGGCTAATTTGGCATTGAAGCATAATGACATCCCTTGTGAAGACATAGTTCAAGTTGAAGTTAAAACTAGGCCTGCTCTGTTGATAACATCAACATCTGGCAAGTCTTTGAAGATGGCAGAGATATAATCAAATTTTTAGCATGTGAACAAGAGTACGAAGATCAATTGATAGACTTGAATGCTCATGTTGAAATAGATAATGGGAAAGAAGTTTCTTTTGAAAAGGAAATCATTGAGCTTAAAACCAATAAGGTTCCAAAAGGTCTTATAGCAATGGAGAGGTTGTTTGACAATAAATATTCAAAAATGGACAAGAAAACCACTAATGTTACAATGGATGAAGTAGAAAGGATAAACTTGGGAAATGAAGCAACTCTAAAGGAAGTATTTGTGGGTAAAAGCTTAACCCCCAAAATCAGCACAGATGTCATCAGATTATTGAGAAAATATAGGCATGTATTTGCTTGGTCCTATGATGACCTTAAAGCTTACCAAGAGGACCTTTTTCAACATGAGATACCTTTGAAGCCTAATGTCAAACCATTCAGACAAAGGCAAAGGCCTATAAACCCTACTCTAACCCCTAAGATGAAAGATTAGTTGATCAAGATGAGGGATGCTAGTATAATAAAGCCAATTGGACACTCAACATGGGTTTCAAATTTGGTCCCTGTCAGGAAGAAGAATGGTGATATCAGACTTTGTGTAGATTTCAGGAATCTAAACATGTCATCATTAAAGGACAATTATGCACTACCTAACATGGAAGCACTATTACAAAAGTTCACAAGGAAATAGTTGTTGTCAATGATGGATGGGTTCTCAGGGTATAACCAGGTAAAATTAAAAGAAGAGGAACAATACAAGACAACATTTGCTACACCTTGGGGTACTTATGTATATGCTAGAATGCATTTTGGACTCACTAATGCATGAGCTACCTTCCAAAGAGTAATGAATATTGCCTTTGAGGATTTCATTGATGTAATTATTGTGGTGTATCAGGATGACCTAACTGCTTACTCCAAAAGGGTAGAAGATCATTGTGGACATTTGGAGCAGATTTTTCAAAGAGCTCTTGAGTATGGGATATCCTTGAACCCAAAGAAATGTCATTTTGCAGTAACTAAAGGAAATTTACTAGGGCATATAGTATCCAAGGATGGGGTGAGAATAGCCCCTAAGAGGATTGCAGAAATTGATGAGATTGAGGTTCCTAAGAGTATTAAAAAGATCCAATCCTTCTTTGGACAAATAAACTTTGTAAGGAGATTTGTCCCAAACTTTTTAGAAGTAATCAAGCCAATTGCTATGATGTTAAAGAAGGGTGCAGACATGAAGTGGACAAATGAAGCTTTAGAGGAATTTGTGAAGATTAAAAGGGAAATTAAGGAAGCTCCTATCCTCAAGTCCTCAGATTATGCTAAGCCATTTCAATTATTTTCCTTTGCACCATATCACACCATTGTTGTTATCTTACTACAAAAGAATAATGAAGGATATGAACAACCAATAACATTCTTCAGTAAAACCCTTCAAGCCTCTAAATTAAATTATGATATCAATGAGAAACAAGCTTATGCACTTGTGAAAGAAGTAAAATCCTTTAGGCCTTATTTGGTAGGAGCAAAAGTGATAGCCTATGTTCCTAATGCAGCAATAAAGGATAAATTCAGACAAGAAGAAGTCACTGGGAGAAGATGTAGATGGGTAAATCAGATTCTGAAATTTGATATAGAGATTCAGATCACTAAGATTATTAGAGGACAAGGATTAGCAAGGTTGATGGTAGAATTAAATATGGATGCATTACAAGTGAATCATATTGATCTAAGTGAAACTCATACAAGTATTGAAAGATGCCCTTGGTACACTAACACAGTATATTTCTTGAAACACATGAAATGTACTAAAAACCTCACAGATAGTTAGAAGAGGATAGTGAAATTGCAAGCATCTAAATACATCTTAATGCAAGGAGACTTATACTGGAAAAACATGGATGAGATACTTTTTTTATGTCTAGATACATATCAAGCAAAAAGGGTGCTTAAGGATTTCCATGATGGAGCATGTGGTGGACACTTTTCAGCAAAAACCACTCCAAATAAGATATTGAATGAAGGATATTATTGGCCTTGCATATTTAAGGACTGCCATAAATATGTTCAGAAATGTGAAGCATGTCAGAAGTTTTCAGGAAAACTCAAATATAATGGTGCATTACCTCTTAACCCTATGTCTACTAAAGAACTTTTCCAAATGTGGGGAATTGATTTCATAGGCAAAATTGTTGATACATCTAGTGGTGGCCATAAATGGATTTTGGTAGCCACTGATTACTTCACTAAGTGGGTGGAAGCCATACCAACTAGACAAGCTACTAGTAAGGTGGTAATCAAGTTCCTGACTAAAAAGATATTGACAAGATTTGGTGTTCCTCAGAAGATTGTTTGTGATAATGCTATGTGTTTCAGATCTAAAAAGTTCACTGAGTTTCATGAGAAATACAGGATAAAGATTTCTTACTCACCCCCTTATCATCCTCAAGGAAATGGCCAAGCAGAATCTAGCAACAAAAATATAACGAAGATTATCAAAAGAATATTAGATAACAACAAAAGATCACGAGATTCAAAATTACCACTTGCACTTTGGGCAGATAGAATTACAATTAAAAAGTCTACTCGATATGCCGCATATGAGCTTGTTTATGGAAAGAAATCTCACTTACCACTAAATAATTTTTTGCCAGTATACAAGTTTGTAAATAATGAGAAATGGGAAGAAGTGGATTTCATGGAAGACAAACTCCAACAACTTGCAAAATTGGATGAAATAAGGAATCAATCTCATGAAAGGAATCAAGAATTGCAGCAGAAAGTGAAAGATTTATTTGATAAGAAGACTACAGAAAGGAAATTGCAGGAAGGAGATATGGTTTTAAGATGGGATTTTAAAGATCAAGACAAAGGAAAACATGGAAAGTTTGAGGCTCTAAGGGTAGGACCTTTTGTTATTTCTAGTAAAAGAGGTGAGATTTCTTACATCTTACAGGATTCGGAGGGTTACAATCATGAAATTCCTATGCATGGTCAGTATCTTAAACCTTTTTTCCATTAAAGATAACAATAGGCAAGTTTGTTTTTCTTTCTTATCTTTGCATTTTGTATCATATTATTGTATCTTTCTAATGGTCTCCTTTCTAGAGATAGCTTGGATCTTGATATGTTCAAGTATAAACACACATCCCCATAAAGAGCCACTAGTGGAACCCATATCTACAAATTGATTTGTGCCCATAATCAGTTAGGGAAGTAACTCTTTACATTTATCTATTTATCTTCTATAGCCTTTTGAATTATATATTACATTTTTACTTATGTTCCTTATGTCTTTTATTAATGCTATATTGCTTTTAATCTATATCTCTAATATGTTACCCTTGTATACCATTGATTTCTTCCTATTACCTCTTTGATGCAGTTTTAAAAGACTAGCAAGGTCGAGGTCAAAAATTAATAATTGTAATTAACAAACAGTTTATTGCATGATCGTACATTTACCCTCTACTTACCTATAAGCATGATGGTGCAACAAAGCAGTGAGAAAATATTCTATCCATCGCGGGGTGGCGAAATATTCTGGTCTCGACCTTCATGATAATCGATAACAGTCGAATTGAGTTGTCGACGGTTGAAAGTTCATGACTAATGTACATGCAGATTCTGTTAAATTGACTTGGCACCATATATGATTGCCTCGTGTCCTACGAAGTCAGTTTGACTAAAGTTACACTGAGTCGCATCTGATCATCTCAAGATTTGATCTGACGGTCGAGCGCGATGGTGCTATCTCAAGTTGCATGATGTTTAAACATCATGCGATGGTGAAAAGGATGACATGTGTCCCGGGCCTGCCAAGATGTATAGGTGGAATGATGTGGATATAGATGTCGGTATTTGATTAGTGGATCAGAGTGATTGGTTTACACAAAGGCTCTTAAAGTGGAATAAAGAACAGATTACTTAAACACCATCTTTAGGTTTGTGCTTTAAATCGACGGCTGGGACTTAATCTGGCGGATAAAAGTAATCGATAGAAATCAAGGCATTTGAGGTAGATCTATGATCATGGGATATGAGATCAACGGTTTTGCATGATGACGTGATGAAGAGATGATCATATTTTAACCACTACGCAATGGCGAGGGATGTGACACATGTCATCAATGGGAAAATGACAAAAGGCCTTAGAAATAATATTAAAATTGATTTACTATGTGGCCTTTTAAAGATTAAATCTTTTAATATACTTAGGGTTTGCTTATCATTGATAATTTGAATTTACATGCAGATTATAAAGGTGGCAAACTTGTTTTGATCAGAGGATCCAGATTTCTTGATGGCAAGATAAATGGTCACATGTAGACATAATTAAAGGAGGTTACAAAGGAAGGATCAACACCATGGTTGCAGTTGATAAGAGGCGACGATTTTGATTCCAGAGACCATGCACAAGAATATCAATGTGATCGACATACCTAGAGCCAATGATTCAAAATCATCAATACCAGAGGAAGGATATATTAGAAATAATCGATCTGATTTCAAGGTTGACAATACCAATGATATTATCATACTGGATTGGGTTATTGATGTATCAACAATAATATCTGATGCCATACATAGATTATAAATGTGACTGTAGATAGATATATGATTGGAGTATCACTATGATGCAGACCCATTGATTAAGTTATTTTCACAGACATTATAAGGAAGACTTGTTAAAGTTATTATGAGATCTAATTGGTTAATAACTATTATTTAATAAGGATAATTGATTATCCCATCATTGTAATTAAACATTCAGTTATTGATCACTAGGTTAGGTATTTGTTAGGAAGCGTCATGTTGATCTGAAGCTTGTCTGCATCCTTTGAGTTTCATACTTATAGGGATACCAAGATCAACACATAAAAAAGAATAAGACTGGTTGTTACTATAGTTAGATGGGATAGATGGATCAATAACTGCAAATGTGAATACTATTATACCATTTTCCATAATCAATAAAGATAAGTCCTTTTCTTCACATATGTAATTGTTTCATTATTCATTTTACAATTGGTCCCTTGAATAAACCAATAGAACTTCTTCAAAGTGACATTTTGATGCATGTTTCCTGGCTTGATTCATAGTATATATTTTCAATTGGTTTTCTCATTTTGCATGGTTAAATTCTATTGATTGAGGCCTCAGTCAATTGGTCTATCATCTAAGAAGTATTACCCTTTTGAAATATCTTTGAATTTGTTCTAGGTTGCATGTACATTTCATAACACCTTTGAAGTGATAAGTTTTCTTGAAAAACTGTCTCTGAGGTTGAACATAAGAATGGAATGATAGTGACTCTATTGCCCATAGTTAATTAAGGCACTAATCTTTCTTTTTCATTGGATTATTATCATAGTTTCATTATTTGTAGTTTTGAGATACTATATCCATCTTCTCTATTTAGTTCATATATGTAAGATCTAAATTTGGAGGCTTTGATGCCCTAGATCTCCTAAATAAGATTTGTATAATGAAGGGAAATCCTATGTCCAAATTTAGGATATTATGTTTAATTATATTGATCAAAAGGATGGAAAAGAGCATGTAAAGAATGATGTAATAAGATGCCTACCTCATGACATAGTAGATCTGGAAAAACTCATTTTCTGAGTTCTAAAGACTATTTCTGGAGATGCTGATAGTTGATAACAAACCGGAACACAGAGACGGACAAAACCCAGAAATCTTTTTCCATTCCGATGTCATCTTATGAAAAAGGTTGACCCTGTACCACTTTTGCCAACTCGATCTGCTCAACTCCGAAAGTGTCCCTATTCACACAGTCTGAAAGAAAACCGAAAAGGGTATCCAGATCAGGCCTTGGATCTACAGTCCTAAACCTGTACCTACAAGAAAAATGTTTGTTTGTTGTGGGGGAGGGGTTTTCCTTAGTCAAACCCCGATTTAGGAATTAACCTTGAAATCAATATTTGAAATAAGAATGCTAGCAAGTAGTAGAATTGAATCTA
>MU226255.1:902804-1003636 GCA_018584345.1 Thuja plicata
AAAAGAAAGAGTTGTCTATCGCGGGTTCACCAAAATGTAAGATCTAAATTTGGAGGCTTTGATGCCCTAGATCTCCTAAATAAGATTTGTATAATGAAGGGAAATCCTATGTCCAAATTCAGGATATAACGTTTAATTATATTGATCAAAAGGATGGAAAATAGCATGTAAAGAATGATGTAATAAGATGCCTACCTCATGACATAGCAGATCTAGAAAAACTTGTTTTCTGAGTTCTGTAGACTATTTCTGGAGATGTTGACAGTTGATACCGAACCGGAACACAGAGACGGACAAAACCCAGAAATCTTTTTCCATTCCAATGTCGTCTTATGAAAAAGGTTGACCCTGTACCACTTTTTCCAACTCGATCTGCTCAACTCTGAAAGTGTCCCTGTTCGCACAGTCTGAAAGAAAACTGAAAAAGGGTATCCAGATCAGGCCTCGGATCTACAGTCCTGAACCTGTACCTGCAAGAAAAATGTTTGTTTGTTGTGGGGGAGGGGTTTGCCTTAGTTAAACCCCGATTTAGGAATTAACCTTGAAATCAATATTTGAAATAAGAATGCTAGCAAGTATTAGAATTGAATCTAACAATGAAGCTATGATATTGAATAGATATGCAATTGTAATACAAATGTAGCAAGTATGTAAATATGAAAGCATGGAATTTAGAAACCATAAACCTCCATGATTGTATGCATGGAATCCACCTTGAAAGAGTTTTGAGGATGCACAAAGGATCTTGAAGGAAGATCACACCATCATTATGGCTAGATCTAGGGTTTGAATGATGAATCTTGAATGCTTGAACCAAATCCCTTCAAAGGCTTGAAAGCTTGAATCCTTGATCTTCAATGGAGAACTTTGAATGCTTGAAAGGAAGACTTGAACACTTGGGAGATTGATAACATGTAGAACAATGGATTCTTGAACAAAATCTTGATCACCTCTTATCACTTAGTTGATAGTTTTATCATGCTTGAATGATGGTTAGAGAAAATGAAAGGAGAAGGCTCCCTTTTATATGGAATTAGGGCACAATATTCTAAGGAGGCCTACATAGGATAATTAAATCATCATTTAAGCCTTTACCCCTAGGAGAGGACCTATATTAAATATAATTTAGGAATCAACCAATTTGGAACCTAAAACAGCCGACCCAGAAGCGGGAGAGAACTTTTTGCAAAGACCGACATCCGGGAAACTGTGAGATTCTAGGCTTGGGACCCTGGGACAGGGTCGAGGTTGACCCTATCCTAGGAAAGGTTCAATGTTGACCCTATCCTATGGCAGGGCCAAGGTTGACCCAGTCCCTGCATCCCAGAAACAAAGTCCTGCAATCCAGAATGCAGAAATCAGTCCCGAAAGTGGTATAAGGAGGAGTAGATCAGGGGGAGATGATGCAGAAATGGGGGGATGATGTAATGGAGGTCAAATACATCCCCTAAGGAGGGCTAAACAATCTTAACATGGAAGTTCTTCCATTTTAATACAATACAATATCTTATATCAATCGATCATTCTTTGAATTCTTGCAATATTACATTAAACACTTGATAATACATTGCTCTTAGTTTTAGGATCTCAATAGTACTTTTCCATACTTTGAGAGAAAGGAGTTTGGATCAAAATTTATCTGCTCTAAAAATCCCTTAAAGACTTGGAAGATAAGTTCAGGGTATAGGCCCACCAGCCTTGGTTCTGTAGAGCCAAAATTACAGAAGGTTGATACTTAGAGTAGGTTGAAACCTTGTTTGTTGGAGAATCACTTGTCTTTCCCATCATTGGATAGGAAAAATCCATAGGATATCCAATCTGTTGATTTGAGCACCAACAAATTGTTTCAAATGTGGCCAGATTGGTTATATCCTAACACTTGCATATCTAATGATGCTTTGGTAAAGTTTGGGAATGATAAGAATGTCACAATTTTAGGTGAATCTCATAAGACAGTCATGGTATGGAAGAAGAAGAAGGAAGCTAGTGAAGAGAATTATGTGGTACCAAATCTCAGTACCATCTCTTCTGATAACTGAGCCTACTGCTTTGGCTCAGGGGGAGTATTAAAATGCTAAATTTGTCACTTCCCTTACTCAGGTGTTATATTGGTTGCATTTGTCGTGTCTCTGGTATGTATGGATAGTAAATCCTTATTATATTTGTTTCGGTTTAATTGATGTTCATTGTACGTCTGATTGTGTCAATAATATATATTCTCAGTGGGAAAAGTAATTATGAGAAGTTAATGGTAAAAAGGTAATTTTTCAAATCATTATCATGATTGCAAAGAAGAAATTTAGAATTTTGCAGATTTTGTGAGTGATTGGTAAAAATGATTCAAGTGCAAAAATGAAATCAAGAATGATTTCTCATGAATCAGGTGTTGTCATGTCAAAAATGTTGAAAGGAGTTGAATTAGAAGAATTTGATCATGGGAAGATCAAACAATTGGATGTAGGGTTATCTACAGAAGGGTTGCAGAGAGTTCATGCCCTAGGTTTCAATATTTTGCGAGAATTTTCCTGGTTTACAAAAAAGGAATCTATCTTGTTTATGTTGAGCTGATTCAAGGATGGGAATCTGTTATTAGATAAATCCTATGTAGTGACAAAGAAGGTAATAAAGGAAATTACAGGTTTATGTAGTGTTGGAATTCTTCCAATGAAGAAGTTAGTAAATTACAAGGAGGTGAGGGAGTTGACTGGCATTGACAAAGATCAGCGTGCCCTATTGATTAATACCCTTGTCGATCTGATTGAGATGTATATTTCCTATGGTATCACATATAAAATTTATTTTCAAAATCATGCAGGTGCTACATCTACTGAGTTTTTTTATCTAGCACATAAAATGGTTAAGGAAAGCATGCAATTTGATTTGTGTAGTTTTCTATTGGAAAATTTATTTGAAAATGTCAAGATCACATTAGAATAAAGCTATGCCTTTCGGTTTGGATCTTTGTTTATTTTTTTGGTGTATTACTTAATGATATCGCTACTGGGTAGAGAGAATATTGAGTGGAAGTTCAACGTCCTTGTTGGAAAGAAAATTCATAGATATTTAGAGCTTATGGAGAATAAAGAGAATGCTTGTAAGGGGTACTTTGTAAATTTGTAGATGAATATTTGTTCTAGTATGGTTGTGTTTGGCACAATGGTTGTTCTGATTAAGTAAAAATAGGTTTTACAAGGACCTGAAACCTTTACAAAAGTTTAACAAATATTCAAGAGAGTTCAACAGCATTTGTGCCATAGCACCAAGCAAGGAAAGAACAACAAATAACAACCTAAACAAAAAATTGCCACAGATAAACAATAAGGACAGGGACAACAAAAACAAAAAGGACAGAACTGAGTAAAAGATAGATACATGCCCTCCACCATTTCTTGGGCTTGAATGACCATAATTTGCGTCTAATTTACCGAATTATTTAGGTCTTCAGTTTCTTTTTCTGCCTTTGGACTCATCTTCTTGGTTCTTACCTTGTGCGAATACCCGGTCTTGTGATCTCCTTCACCTCTCTGTAGTCCTTTTCCCCTTTTTCCTGATCTAACTTATCCATCAGGATCTGTGCATGTCCAGTATAGGCTTTTAGGCTCACCAAGCATTTCTCCCCAATTTTCTTGACCGTTTCCTCAAGTTTTCCACCTTTATGTTTAGTTTGTTGATTTTTCCTATGTTGTCTTCTTCCTCCGCCTTGTCAATGATGTCCTTCAACTGTTTCTCCATTTTTCCCACTTTGTTCACAAATTCCACCTGGGCTTCTGAGTTCCCAACTGCCTCTTTCATTTCATCCAAGCATTCAGCAAGTGGTTTCTCACCAATACCAATGTTTTTTAAGATATTAATCTTTGCCCTCATAACTTCAATTTGTTTTTTCATATTAGCATTGTCTTCAATCAAATTACTCACCATAATAGTGAAATCTGCAATGTAATCCTTTCTTTGCTTGATATCATCAAGCATATGATAATTGCTCGTTTCCTCATTTTCGTGGAATTTTGTTTCCTCATGCTCTGTTTCCTCTTTCTCTGTTCTTTTTTCCAGATTTTCCTTCGCCTTTTCATCCTCCTTATATTCATTAGTTTCCGTATTCCCCTTTTGATTTTGGTCCTCTTCATTGTCATCTTTTTTTTCCTCCCTATCTTCACCTCTTTCATCCTCCCTGGGGTTCTTCTTAGTCTTTTGCTTTTTCTCCATCATATCTTCCTCATCCGAGAAAAGTACAATTCTCCTCTTGTTGGGTTTTTTACCTTTTGTCTGATCTTGTTTCTCTCCATACCTTCTCCCCATTTTCTTTTCTTTGTGTCTTTTTTTTCCTCCTTCTCTTCATCCTTAGAATCCTTCTCAGTTTCAATTTCTTCCACCAAATTCTTCTTCTTATTCAACTTTTTACCCTTTTTTCTTTCTGATTTTTCTTTCCTCCAGATTATCATCATCTGTTTCCTTGTCCGTATTAGATCCCTTAGAGAAGGGATTCTTCTGGCTCTTCTTAGATGAGGATCCCTTTTTTGTAGTGTTTTTAGGGGTTTTATATCCCTTGGACTCCTCTTCATCTTTTTTTTCTTCCTCATACATATTGTCTTCCTCATCACCCTTTGTTTCTTCCTCATCTCTGTGGTTCTTCTTCAACAGAGGTCTTTCAACTTTTTTAGTTTTCAAAACCTCATAAATTAACAACATCAAGCCCTGGTGTGAAGCATGATCACCCTTTGGGTCTTTCTGCAATATATTAATGGTGAAATCTAGCAAACTGAGCAAATAGTAGGGAAAGCTAACTTTCACCTTTTATCTAAAGTGATTTAATAGCATAAAATGGTGACCATAAGCACGAGTGAACCTACAGTCCAGCGTTATGCAACTGATGATCACAAACAAAACATACCTCCAAGGCCTAGATATGAGCTTTGGGTTGTGGTATGAGGTGTCAACCTTAACCAGTCTGGCCTTTTCCTCTTCACACTCTAGAAAAACCTCACAAGCCTTATCAGATATCGCTCTATCTCTGTAGAACTTGATTCCTTCCATGCCCAATCCTGTCGCTTCCGCTATTATCTCCTCAGTGACTTCCATTTTCTAATTTCCTACCATAATCTTGCCATCTTTCCAATTTTTAGTGAAAATCCTGGTAATAGAGGGGTTTATGCCATGAAGCTTTCCCAAAAACACCTCCATCCCACCTTCTTTCAGACTTTTGGCATTTTCCTCCATTCTTCACAGTTCACAGGCTCAACTCGTTTCTTACTTCCACCCATCTATTCTCTCTATTTTAATTTTTTACCTCTGTGATAATTGTTGAGAAATCCATTATGAATACCACTCCTCATTCTCAACAAAACCAAAAGCACCCAGAAAGTGTGCCACTTCCAGCTCATAATCACCACAAAGTACTTTCACTTAAAAAGGTAATTATGACAAATCACTTCCGCATCAATATCCTTTATGACACTTACCATTTAGGATCTTGTTTATGTCTACTCCTCAAACAATCACTATCAAGTAATAATTTGGCTTGATAAGGCATGTCGTTTCCATCACTCCATTGCGTCACCACATCAACCTTACAAGCCATGTTGGCTGCCCAGTCAACAACACTGTTAGTCTCTCGGAAGTTATGAGTAACAATACATTTCTCAAAAGAATGCATAATAGCTTTAGCTTTTTGAATCGTGTTATGAATAGTCCATGAGGCTGGTGTTTCATTATTCAAACACTTGATAATGTTGAGAGAATCTCCCTCTAACCACACCTTAGAACACCCTTTATCCTTAACTAGGATAAGACCCTGAAGGGCAGTACAGGCTTCAACATTATGATTTATTTGAATACCAATAGGGATAGCTCTAATACCTCTACAAATCCCATGTTCATCTCTTATGACAATGCCACACCAAGCAACCCACGGGTTTCCCTTTGAAGCACCGTCAAAATTAATTTTATTCCATCCACTAGAGGGGCAACCCCATCTAGCATCCTCCCTCTTTGATTTCTTATCTTGTTTCCTGAAATTGCCTTTTATTTTCCAGTTATTGAAGAATTTTATGTCCTCATTCAAAGGATCCATGACTCTATCCTTTAAAAGTAAATTTTCTTTAATAGCTCTCTTAATTATGAAGAAAACCTCCTTCTCACTAGCCAATTTATTCCTGAAGACTCTCTCATTCCTCTCTCTCCAAACTCCCCAATAGACATAGGGGAGAACAAACTTCCACACTTTTATCACAGTCTCATTCTTTGAATGATTGTTTCAAGAGTAGAAAAGACTCTTCATATCCTCAGGGAAAACCCACTCTATCTTAAGAATTTTAAGACAGTAATCCCAAATTAACCTAACATGGGAACAATGAATAAACATATGATCCACACTTTCCTCATCTTGATTATAGAGGTAACACCTATTCACAATAATCATACCTCTTTTTCCAACATTATCAGTTGTCAAGACTTTATTTTGCATCAAGATCCAAAAAAAGACATTGATTTTTGGAGTAAGATCTTTGATCCAAACTTTAGCCCAACAGGGCTCATTAAGGTCCTCAAAATCCAAATGGTACAGAGAGGATATAGTCAAGTTACCATTCGGACTGTATTTCCATATAATCATGTCTTCTTCTTCAATCAAAGTAATAGAGTTAAGGATTTTATTGAGCTGTCACATTTTGTTGTCAATCACCGTCGGGTCCTTCCAGTGGTCCATGTCCCAGTAGTCTATCACTTTCCTTCCAAATATCATTTTGCATTGGCTTTCATAATTCCTCCAATCAGGGCACTCCTTGAGGGGAGTTTTTAATATCCATTCATCTTCCCAAAAACAAACTTTTCTCCCATTTCCAGCTTTCCATTTAAATCCTTTTTTGATGTTGTCTTTTTTTTTATTAGCATTTCTCCAGATAAAAGAGCCTCCTCCATCCCTATCCTCATCAAGGAAGATAGCAAGGTCAGGCCTCTCCTTATTGTATTTGTTATCCCATATTAAAGTCCACTCTCCCCTAGAGTTATAGTATCTCCATATGAGTTTAGCAAGGAGGTGATCATTCAAATTTTTGATTCTTCGTAACCCAAGGCCACCTTTATTAACAGGTCGACAGACCTTTTCCCAAGATATCAGGGCAATCCTTTTCTTTTTCTCCATGTCTGTCCACATAATTTTTTTTTGAATCTTTTCAATAGCTTCACCAAAATTTCTAGGAATTTTTAAAATGCTCAAAGCATAAAGAGGGAGACCCTGGAGGGTTGACCTAAGAATCTGAATCTTTCCCGCTTGGCTTAGCAGCAAGCCCTTCCATCCACCAAGTTTGCTATGAAATCTATCCACCAGAGAGATCCAAAAAGTATCAGGAGGTTCCAAGCAAAGGGGGAGACCAAGGTAATTTCCTAGAATAGTTCCCAGATCACATCCCAAAATCCTCAAAATTCTGGTCTTTCTTTTTTCAGGAACATTGAAGAGAAAAATAGAGCTCTTTCCCCAATTGATAGTCTGGCCAGAAGCTGTCTCATATTTAGTCAGTGCATTTTTAATGTTGTTAGAACTCTTAATATATGCTTCTCCCTTAATAACCAAATCATCAACAAACTGCTGATGGGAGCAAACTCGGTTAGTAGAAGAAGGATTTAATCCCTTAATTTCTCCTTTCCTAACCTGATTCTCCATGTACCTTCCTAGACGCTCAGCCATTAGGATGAAGAGGATAGGGGAAAGGGGATCCCCTACCTTAATCCTCTAGTCGACTTAAAGAATGAAGTAGTGGAACCATTGTCCAAAATCAAAAAATTAGCAGAAGAGATAAGCTGATATATAAGATTCGTGCACTTTTTATTGAAACCAAATGCCCTCAAAACTTTCAACAGAAATTCCCAGTCCACCCTATCATAGGCTTTGGATAGGTCCAGCTTAAGGACAAGTCCTTCCTTCCTAGACATCACAAGAGAGTGAACATTTTCATGAATGATTATAATGGAGTCCATAATCTGTCTACCAGGCACAAACCTATTTTTCTACTAAGAAATTAGGGAAGGGAGAATAGACAGAATCCTGGAGGTAAGGACCTTGGAAATAATCTTATAAGAAGAGTTACACAAACTAATAGGCCTAAATTGATCCATCTTGTCAGCCCCTTTCTTTTTAGGAATAAGAGCTATAAAAGTGCCATTCAACTCCTTCAATAGTTTTCAGGAGCCAAAACTCTCTTTGACCACATTGGTAACATCCTTTTCAATGATATTCTGAAACATTTGAAAAAAGAACATAGGATAACCATTTGGTCCCAAGGATTTATCTCCATCAAAAGAAAAGACAACCTTTTTAATTTTAGAATTAGAGGGTATATCCATGAGCCCTACATTATGGTTTCCATTTAGAATCTGAGGGATGCAATCTAGAAACTCCCTTTGTTCTTCATTGTTCAAATCATTGTCTTTTTGAAGCAAACTTTGAAAGAAATTCTTAGCCTCCAATCTTATGGCCTCCTCATCTTTCGATCGAGTACCACTGATGTTGAGCTTAGAGATCCTATTAGCCATCCTATGTTTCAGAGTAGTCATAAAGAAGTATTTGGTATTTCTATCTCCCTCTTTCAATAATATCTTTCTCGATCTCTATCTCTAGAAGGATTCTTCTTTAGCAATTATATCATGCATCTCTACCATTTTTTCATTCTCTTGATATGTTGGCATATCCATCCTTCTGAATGCTATCCCGGATGTCCTTTAACTCCATGTTAACATTAGCCTTAGCAGAGAATATGTTGCCAAAAGTCTCTTTGTCCCAATCTTTAATGCTATCCTTGACATTTTTATTTTTTTTGGCCAGAATAAACATAGTCATACCCTTGATTTTGATCTTCCACCACTCTTCTATTTTTTGTTCAAGTTGTGGATGCATTGTCCACGTTTTCTCAAATCTGTAAGGAAAATTCATTTTCTTGTCTATGGGGTCCACTAGAAAATTTATGAGATTATGGTATGATCCCACCCTTATATGAGCAGATAACGAGCAATAGTAATGAGTAAATCATTCATTGGTAATGACAGCCTTGTCAAGTCTAACTTGAATAAGATCTTGACCACTTCTTCTATTCATCCAAGTGTAGTTGATTCCCTGCAGCTCAATATCATGGAGAGAATGGAAATCCATGAAATTCATAAGATCCATCCTACTTTCCAGATTTGTTTGAATTCCTCCTTTTTTTCATTTTCTTTCTCTCTTAGCCTTCCCCACCAGGACTCATTTCTTAGTCTTTCTCTGGATAATTTTTGTCGGGCATTTCTTTTCCCAATGACCATCTTTCTTACAATGAAAGCATGTAAAGGGAATGGTTTCATATTCAATATTTTGCTCCCACGATCCCAGTTTAGAATGTATATTAATTTTTTCTGGCATATTTGTATCCTGTATTATCCCAACACATATCCTAGCATATGTAAGCCTTCTCCTTGAAGCTATGACATTATCTATAGATAGAAGTTCCCCAAAGGAATTTTCTATCCCCACAAATATATCCTCCACCCAATATTCAAGAGGCAGGCCATGGAGCTTGACCCATACAGGAACTTGGCTAACAACTTCCTCCTCAAAGACCAGATTAAGGCACCATTTCTAGAGGACTAGAGTATTTTTTCCTATCATCCATGGCTCGTTACATAGTATTTTCATCTCTTCTTCTTCACATGATAAAAAAAAAGACAAGCATCCCTTAGCCATTGCCACCACATCCACTTTCCCTTTCAGGTCCCATTTCCTAGAGGCATAAGCCCTAACCACTTCAATGTTTGTTCTAACCCCCAAAAATCTCCCAATAAAAGAATTTTTCATTCTTGCAATAGTTTGGTCAATAATCTAATACAAAATATCTATTTCTAAACTTCCTTGAGAAGGTTTCGAGATGTTCTTGAATGGTGGTAAGGATGACTTACCTGTATGTTTAACTCCAAATAGGGATGTCCACTTTTTGTTGGGCTCCTATTTTCCTTCTAACTCAATAGGCCTGGGCCCCCTAGGTCCCTAGGTGCAAGTCCAGTATCGGGATCCTTCCCTTGGTTCCCTTTGTCCTTAGCTTCGTTCGACTTGCTATGCTCAGAATTCCCTGAACCCTTCGCACCAGTCTCGCCCAAATTCAAAATTTAATTTGGCCGCTCCTGCTCTCCATGCTCTCCCCCGCTCACACTCGCCATGATCAAAATTTGTTGTTACTTTCTTAGTGCAATGGCCGTTAGTCATATTGAGGAAGGTTCCTTTTATGATAAAAGAAAATTGGAGGTTATTATTGGCAGTTCCCTTCTGAAGCTGAAGATAAGGAAAATTAGTGAAAAAGGAAAATAAATTGTTACTATTTCACAAAAAGAAGAAATTGAAAAAGAAATAGAAGAAAATGAAGAAGAAGAAATGGAAATGATGAGGTTTCCCCATCAAAATTTCACTATGTGGATTCTAATGTAGTTCAGGCAATGTTGGAAGAAGGAGAGTTTGGCAGAATTGGCAAAATGTGGCCTGGTTGCTCTTGAAAGAATAGAACAAAGATAGAGACTGTTAGTTGAACATTTAATCAGTAAGAAAAATATTGTTTCTGATGTATCTGGTGTGTTAACAGATCATTTGATAAATATTTTTGCAGGACAGTGCGGATTGCATATAGTGAAAAGAAGCAATTAATAAGAAATGTATTGATGTTATGCAAAGATTATCTAGACTAGTCGGTGAGACAAAAGAATGCATAAAAGAATTTATTGATATTTATTGATATAATCTCTGGTGTCCTATTGCGGTTGAAAATTTTAGAGGTAAGATTGAGGTCATTGACTCAGAGTTGAATGATTTGGGTAAAAGCCATGATTACTTCAAGGATAAAGATGGAGAACAAAAAATCGAAGTTGGTTAGCTTAAGTTTGAGATGTTGCATATACAGAAACAAAGAGAGGATTTAATGAAGACTTTATGGTTGGTAAAGGATTTGGTTGAAGTCCAGTTAGAACATCTTTCAAGAATTATTTCTGATGCAGAAGACTATTTGGGTTAGTTATGATCCGTCGACTGGACTTCATCATTTGACATGTAAGTGCATCATGATAGTTTGTGTGCACGTATGAGTTTGGTTGTGAATGAGTGCAAGAGGAATCTTACTATTATCAAGGAAAGGTACAAGAATATTTTCCTTGTAAAATATGTTGTTCGTATTTGATTATCTAAATAATGTTGTGTGGCCCTTTTCCATTGTGGCAAAAAGGGGGAGAGAAATTTAGGGAGGAAAACTAAAAAGCAATATCTAACTCAGGAGGAGCTTTTGGTTTTATTTTCAGAAATTTTGGAGTTTGAAAATTTTGAAAAGCAATATCACACTTAGAGAGAGTTTTTGGTTTCATTTTGGATGTTTTGGAGTTTTTTTATTTTGTTGTTTTCCATCAATTCCAAAGGGAGAGATTGTTGAGAATATTGAGGAGATGTTGGCATTATTTTCATTGATGTGAAACCCGTGTACTAGTTATATGACTGTACTGATCATTTGTCTATTGGTTGTGCTTTAGTATGGTGTAGATCAGGTTCATTCTATATGGTTTGTTTTTGGTAATGGATTATCATGATGAATGTCTTTGTTCTAGATATTGAAATATATCTTTTTGGTACATCTATGATATTCATTGAACAGAGTAGTATGAAGTTTTTGGTGGATATAATTGGTTTTTGTGTTTTAGAGTTCTTTTAGGTATCACTGCTACCTAGACATTCATGCAGTATATCAAATGATTTTTTGTATAACAATTATATTTGGATAGGTTCTATTTGGTTCTATCCATTGGTGGGTTCAAAAATTTTGTAGATCAAGACATGGTCTTAGTTGTCACATTTCCATCAGCCCAAAATATGTTTGTCTTCTAGTGTTTACAATATGGAACATTCTTATCTTATGTGTGACCTATCTTTGGGTCCTATGGTAATGTGGAGTGAAGTTTTCATATGTATGACCTATTCTTTAGGTCCGGTGCTAGCGTGTTAAACTATGATGTAATGTATTTTTAACTCAAGATTATGCATTTTGTGGCCAGGCTGACATATGTATTTATGTTATCAGATGCATATATATGTAGCAATCACTTTGTATTCGATCTGGAGATTGTATGAGATTACTGAAGGTGCTATGGTGCGAATATGATTATGTATCATTGGTGGTAATCTATGCAAACAAAAATAAGAAGAATGAAGGTTATTGTGAAGATATAACTAAGGTTTATGATATAAGGAAGTGATCATCTTTGCAAAAGAATAAGGAAGTGCTGGTAGAAGATGTATAATTTTATATGTTGAATTCGTATACTACTGAGCTTTCAACTAGAACTGTCACATGCATATGCAGATGTAACTATATCAGTTCACATTATGTTTGTAAGATCTTTTTGTATAAATATTTTTTTATCAGGATAGTTATCCCAACTGATAGTAATCCTTACCAATAGCAAGCCTTATCTACAATGAACAAACCGATAGCCAGCCCTTGTAAAAATCACTTTAATCAGTGTCACCTTAACCGGTGTTCTTTTCATGAGAATTAGCTTCTTCGTGGTTTTGCCCATCTCAGGTTTCCACATTATATCTAGTGTTATGGTGTTTATTGTTCTTACTCTTTAAAGCCTTTTCCCATTTTAATTATCTTTATGGTTTATGTTTATACCAGTTCAATAACATTTGTGAAAAGAGTTTTGGAAAAACTGATTCACCCCCCTCAGTTATTTGGCTTGTTCAGCAATATGTTCACATGATGATCTAAATCATTGTATCGAACTAAGTGAACTTGATTCCTACATGTTCACCCTATTTTTGGAGGTGAATCATTCCTTTGGACACCCTTGACCAATCAATGACACTTTCGGGCACCAATGACTCACCGAATTGGGCCCAATTTTTAATGTGGTGTTGGGTTCCTACCAGTTTTTCCTTGACCCCAGTGTCTTAATATGATCATTGGAGATAGTCTTAATTCACATAATACCTTGAGAACCCTATATAAGATCATTTTCATATCATGGTAAACACACATCAATCATAAGAATTCAAGTTCAATCATCAAGGGTGACATTTCATCCCACCATATCCTTCAAGGATTCTTCAAATCTAAGCATTGTAGAGTAGTAAGTTACAAAAAACTTCATGCAAGCATATTTTAAAGATTGATCTCTTTAATGTCTTGTCATTTCATGTTATTGTATTACCGCTTATTATCATATTCAAAGAGAATTGCATCATCAAACTTGAGGTATAACATTCAACATTATATTTCAGAGCTTCCTTTTTAATTTATCGATTCCAATTCAAGGTTAATTCCAAACTAGGTTTTGACCTAGGTTGACCCCAATCAACTCAAAAAAAAGTATTCTCTTTTGCATGTGCAAGTGACAAGATCCGAATAGACAAATATGGATTTAAGAAGAGTAGATAGAGAGTTCTATATTCAAATTTTGTAGTGGCAAAAAAGGCAAGGTCAATATTTCTTTGAAGTGATGACATACGACACTTTTTTGACAAAAAATTTGGGGAAGGTTCTAAACAACATCTTGATTTGGGAAACACAATTTATGTCCACATGTGACACTCCTAGGTCAAGGTCGCCCAAAATTGACATTGACCAACACTTTCAAGATTAGACTTCAAACAAAAGGTTCATCTCTTACTCCTCTTTGTAGATAGGTACTTCATACCTAAATACCTGATTTGAGACTTTTTGTGCATGTTAATTACAATGACATGTAACTAATTAAATGTTTGAAGATGTTAAGTTAATAATCATGCAAGGCATTAAATTAGTTAATGTATTGTATTTCCATTGATGTCAACTTAATATAATCTGTATGGTCATGTAATTAATGCCAAAGACTTCAAAGAACTAAAGGAACCAAGGCTATGCTATCAGTAATGTATACAAGTCAAGTATTCACTAAGTGACAAACAACAGCGATGGAGTGCACCTGACGGATAGAGAAAAAGAACAAATTCATAGTGATACCTGAAGAGGAAATGCACAACACTACCGATGAGCAGAGTCACAGTGTTGCCCGATGAGCAAAGCACAAAGTAACCCGACGGAAGAAAATATAGTGTTCCCCGACAGATGGAGATCACAAAGCTAACTAGAGTCTTGTCGATGGAACAGTTAGTTGTCACCTATGAATAACTATAGTGGTGACCGATAGAACAGAGAGTTCAGAAAATGATAAAATATCTAGCTGGTAGAGCTAAATATAGACTTAACTGGTTGTCTACTTTGTTTTATTCAACCAGAGATAAGTAATTGATTTAAAGCTGATTTGTATAGTTGGCAAGAAGATATCTACAAGACAAATCAATAGTTATGCTTTAAATCAAATTGGCTAAATTGTTTATCATGCCAAGAATCAAGAACCAAGAAACAATGAATATTATTTCTATATAAGAGACAAGCTTAACTCATTAAAAAAGGGATTAAGGGGAGTGAATAGAAAGAGGATGCTAAAGAAAAACTGATGAAGAACAACTTTATGTAGTGCTGATCAAACAAGATGAAGGAGAGCTAAGGAATTTTGCAGACAACCGACGAACCGTGAGCACAACATCACAAAGAAGAAAGTGTGGAGCACAATGATTGAATTGATACATTGGTTAGAGAGGTAATGTACTTAAATAGATCTAAAAATCTGCAATTTAAGTTGCAATATGAATAGGTCATAATGTTTTAGTTTAACCATTGAAGCATCAAGTCTCTTAACTCAGTAGGACTTAATAGTCTTCTATATATTGAGGTACATCTCAAGGAGTGTCAAAAAGGTTGATTCATGAAAGTAGCATTGGATATGCGTGATGCCTATTGATAGTCTAAAGAAAGAGGATGATTCAAGGATGGAAACATTAGATGCCCGATACTAAGTGACAACCTCTATGTGTAAAATCCTCTAACAAGGTTGCACTTAACAGTGTGTTTGTAACCTTTAACAGGGTTGGCTCTTAATAGGGCTCACTTCAGAAGAGTGAAAATTTGGGTTACCGATCCTAGTGGTTTTTTCTCTTAACAGGATTTCCATGTTAAAATTCATATGTTATGTGTGTATGATTCATTTCTTTACTATCTTGCATCTTACATAGCTAATTTTGGATTGATCGGTATACTCTTCTTATTTACTGAGTTTCGGTAAATAGTTATACTGCTTATCGGTAATCAAGAAAGAATAATGATTGACAAAGAAAACTGATAGATAGTTAATCATTAGTAGTATTTCATGACATGAATCTTGTAAGGACATAATAATCTAAGATTTATTGATTGGTGGTTAAGTTTGAAGGATAAATTTTTGAGGCCACTGATTCACCCCCCCCCCTCTCAGTTATTACTAACAATTGGTATCAAAGCTTGTGTGCTTAGAAGGAAAGTTTCAAGACCTAAGACAAAGATCACAAGATGAACAGATGAGATGTGCCCAAGTTGAACAAAGATAATTTTGCTTCATGGAGGAGCAGGATAAGACTCCACTTATCAGGTATTGGTAATGATGTTACTCAATTCCTAGAAACTGAATATGTGTTTCCCACAAGAGCAGCAACAGTTGAACAAATGAGAGAGAAGCATGAACACAATGACATGATGATAGAGCTTGCTTCCTCACTCTCCGATGTTGAATTTGAAGATGTCAAAGAATGCAAAACTGCAAAGTAGATGTGGGACAAATTGAAGCTTGTACATGGTGGTGACAAAAATGTTTTGAGAGCCAAGGCAGAAATCCTTAGAGGAAAGTTTGATGATATAAAAATGAAAGAAGGTGAAAAAATCACTCAGTACAACAAAAGAATCAAAGAGGTAGTCAATGCTATCCGAGGAGTTGGAGGTGAACTAGAAGAAGATACAGTGGTAAGTAAAATTCTAAGAACCTTACTGCCTACTTATGCTAATAGAGTATCTTCCATTCAAGAAATGAGAGTAGTAGAAAATAGAAATGTTACTCTAGATAATTTAATTGGAAGACTGATTTCATTTGAGATGAATAACTTTGATAATAGTGTCTTACCAAACATAGAGTTTGCATTCAAAACTTCTATGAGAATAAGTAAATCAAGTCATAAAAACACTATGAGAAAAGATAGTGATAGTGAAAGTGAAGAAGATGATCTTGATGGAATTGAAGCACTTATGGCTAGAAGAATTTAGAGAGGCAAAGGTAAATTACCACTTGTTTATTTTAATTGCAAATAGATTGGACACTTTCTTGCAAGATGTACTAACAGAAGAAAAGATGACAAAAGTAATGACAGATCATTTGAAAAGAAGTCTGATAGAGGTGATTACAGAAGCTAAAAAAAATAAAAAAGAAGAGATACCCGAGACTATAAGGACAAAGGAAAGAAGGCCAGTTACCTAGAAAAATGCAAGGATGATGATACTGACACCGAATCTGATGAAGACATCGAGATGGTGTTTGTGGTTGTAAAGGATGATTCAGATGATGATGAAGAAGGTATGTAGAAACAAATATCATATCTAAAATTAGCAAAAATGATGTTTGGATCATAGATAGTGGCTACACTCACCATATGACCGATGGTAAGCAAAATTTTGAGACTTTTGAATACTATAAAGGTGGTTCAGTAAGAATGGGTAATGACACACCTTGTCCAGTTGAAGGTAGATGAACAATAATGTTGAATAACCGGATAAAATGTGAGAATTCTTATTGGGTAAATGGATTGAATTATAATCTATTGAGTGTTTCTCAGTTAAATAATTTAGGTCACAAAGTAGCATTTGAGAATAAGAAGGCAAAGATCTTCAATAAATCTAGAAATCTGATTGGTACCGGTGAGCAGACAAAAGGTAACTTATTCTATCTAAATGATACTGAATCCACTTGCTTGATTGCTACAAATGAATACATATGGTTATGGAATAAAATATTGTGCCATGTGAACTTTGACATCATGATAAAGATTAGCAAAAGGAGAAATGTTAGAGGCTTACCGATGATGACCAAGCCCGACAATATCATGTGTAAGAATTGTCAAAAAGGTAAAATGACAAAGTCAAGTTTTAAAAGCAAAACCCATACATCTTATGCAATTCTAGAATTAGTCCATACTGATTTATGTGGACCTATGAGGACAAAGAGTTATTATGGAGATAGATATTTTATTCTCTTTGTTGATGATTACTCTAGAATGATGACAATCATATTTCTAAAATATAAATCAGAAGCATTTAAGAAGTTTAAATGGTACAAAGAAATTGTTGAGAAGCAAAGTGGTAAGGAGCTAAAATGTTTAAGGTAAGATAGAGGAGGAGAATTTATTTCAGATGAATTCACTAACTTTTGTAACGAGCATGGAATCAAAAGACAGGTCTCTACACCAAGAACACCACAGTAGAATGGAATTGTTGAAAGAAGGAACAGATCCATAGTTGATTATGCAAGGACACTGGTGATAGAGAAAGGCATCACCCAAATATTCTGGAGGGAAGCTGTCAGTACTGTTATTTACACATTAAATAGAGTATAATTGAAGAAAGACACCAAAAAGACACCTTATGAGCTATGGTATGGATACACACCCAATGTAAGTTATTTTAAAATTTTTGGCAGTTAATGTTATATCTTAAAAGATGATAGAAATGGAAAACTTGAATCCAAGGGTGATGAAGGAATTTTTCTAGGGTATTCTGCCAAGAGAAAGGCTTATAAATGTCTAAACAAAGCCTCTAACAAAAAAATTGAAAGTGCAAATGTAAAGATAGATGAATTTGCAGAGAAGAATGAATAGGAAAGCACTAAAGAACCATACGAATATAAAAAGTTCACTTACAATGAGGAACCTGACACTCTACCCTACCAACAATGTAGAGCTCCTGAGAAACAGATCATTGCACCCGAGCATCAGGCTGCAAATATTGATGATCAGAATATTGCTCAAGATGATGCACAAGCTGATGAAGAACAGAATGAAGAACAAAATGATGATCAAGCTGATAGACAAAGAGCTATACATGTACTTGCAAGATATGTCAGAAATAACCATCCACAGGATGAGATCATAGAAAAAAAGGGCTGGTATGAGAACTAGAAGTAAGTCTCTAAATACAAGATGTCTTATTTGTGATTATGAGCCCAAACTTGTCAATGCTACACTAGATAATGATGAATGGATTAGTGCTATGAATGAGGAGATTGAACAGATAGAGAAAAGCAAGACATGGACACTTATACCAAGACTAGATGACAAGAATGTCATCGGTACAAAATGGATATTCAAGAATAAGCTAAATGAGAATGGAGAAGTCACAAGAAATAAAGAAAGACTAGTATGCAATAGGTATGCACAAGAAGAAAGAATTGACTATGGAGAGACCTTTGCACCCGTTGCTAGGATAAAAGGAGTAAGAATATTACTTGCTTATGCTGCATATAAAGGATTCAAGGTATATCAAATGGATGTCAATTCTGCATTCCTAAATGGAATACTTGAAGAAGAGGTATATATTGAGCAACCGGAAGGGTTTGTAGATCCAGACAAGAGAAACATGGTATGAAGACTTCATAAAGCCTTGTATGGATTGAAACAAGCTCCCAAGCATGGTATGAAAGACTTCATTCCTATCTTATAAGTATTGGATTTGTAAGGACTAGTGAAAATAGTAATCTTTATTTGAAGGAAGATACTAATGCTAACACTTTGATTGCTGAAATATTTGTTGATGACATCATATTTGGAGGTAATGATAAGCTATGCAAATCATTTGCTAATGAGATGAGCAAAGAGTTTGAGATGTCTATGTTTGGAGAGATCAAGTTCTTTCTTGGTCTATAGATCATGCAACAAGGAGAAGGTATTTTCATTACACAACCCACATACATTAAAGAGGTCCTAAAAATATTCAAGATGGAAGAATCCAAACCAGTTGGAACACTGATGGCAATTGGGTGTAAATTAAAAAAGGAAGACAAGTCATCAGAGGTAAATCAAACTTTAAACAGATCAATGATTGGAAAACTCATGTATGTTGTACATACTAGACCAAATATTTCACATGCAGTAGGAATAGTTGCTAGATTTTCTGCTAATCCCAGAGAGTCACATATGACTGCTATGAAAAGAATCCTAAGATATCTGAAGAATACCGAGGAATATGTCTTATGGTACATAAGAGAAGGCAAATTTGAACTTCAAGTCTTTACCGACGCTGATAGGGCTGGAAATATTGATGACCAGAAGAGAACAACTGGAGGAGCATTCTTCATGGGTGACAGACTTGTCACATGGATCAACAAGAAACAAGGATGCATCTCACAATCTACTACAGAAGCAGATTATGTTGCTGCTACTACAAATTGCTCAAATATTTCATGGATCAAACAGTTATTGGAAGGTATGCATATGAAGATCCTAGAACCAGTTATTATCTATTGTGATAATACCAGTGCAATTAACATTTCCAAAAATCCAGTTATGCATGCTAAAACAAAGCATGTTTCCATCAAGTATCATTATTTGAGAGAACAAGTTCAGGCAAAGGAGGTGATACTTGAGTATGTGCAATCAAAAGAACAATTGGCCAATATATTCACCAAGCCATTGCCCAAGGATGTATTTAAGTACTTGAGAAAGAGACTAGGGGTCAAACCCTTGTCTACTGGTCAGTAAGCTGACTAGAAGGCTGCATCAGCCTACATATTATCATAATATCATTCATGATTGATGCAAGAAAAGAGATGAACTTCAAAGCTACATCTATATACAGACAGATATATATCATCACCAAGCACCAGAGCATATTGTTGTATTGCTGATGGATAAGGGAAATTCAAGGAATATATTATGGATAGAGAGAAAAGTTTGCTTGACATTAATGTCAGGTATTTGTGAGATATTTGTTTGGCCTTGATGTCAAAGGGAGAGAGATTATCCATATTATCACATCCTTGTGGAAAGGGAGAGAGATTATCCATTATCACATTACTCCAACAAGGAGAGATTATATCATTAGGGAGAGAGATTGTATGGAGATATTATACAAAGGGAGAGTTGCTGACAAAAGAGAAAGACATCAAAAGAGAAGAACACTCAAGGGCGATAAATTGAAATAAGGAGAGAACACAACACATCAGAAGATAAAGAGCTGCAAGAATCAAATCTAAGCTAAAATAGAGCTTACCGATGGTCAGACATTTATCAGTTAACAAAACAAAAGATTGGTAGTTCGATGAATTTCAAATGTTCTATTTCATATTGTATTAGGAATAGTAAAGTGTGATAATATAGTATGTTTCCATCAATGCCAAAGGGAGAGATTGATGACATGTAACTAATTAAATGTTTGAAGATGTTAAGTTGATAATCATGCAAGGCATTAAATCAGTTAATGTATTGTATTGTCATTGATGTCAACTTAATATAATCTGTATGGTCATGTAAATGATGCCAAAGATTGTAGAGAACCAAAGGAACCAAGGCTATGCTATCAGTAATGCATATAGGTCAAGTATTCACTAAGTGAAAAACAACACCGACAGAGTGCACCTGATGGACAGAGAAAAAGAACAAAGTCACAGTGATAACCGACAAGGAAATGCATAGCACTATCGATGAGAAGAGTCACAGTGTTGCCCGACGAGCAAAGCACAGAGTAACCCGATGGAAGAAAATACAGTTTTGCCCGATGGACGGAGATCACAAAGCCAACTGCAGTCTCGCGAATGCAACAGTCAGTTGTCATCAATGACTAACTGTAGTGGTGATCGACATAATAAAGACTTTAGAAAATGACAAAATATCTAGCTGGCAAAGCTAAATATAGACTTAACTAGTTGTCTACTTTGTTTTATTCGACCAGAGATAAGTAATTGATTTAAAGCTAATTTGTACAGTTGGCAAGAAGATATCTACGAGACAAATCAAGAGTTATGCTTTAAATCAAATTGGCTGGATTGTTTATCACGCCAAGAATCAACAACCAAGAAATAATGAATATTATGTCTATATAAGAGACAAGTTTAATTCATTTAAAAAAGGGATTAAGGGGAGTGAATAGAAAGAGGATGCTAAAGAAAAATTGATGAAGAACAACTTCATACAGTACTGATCAAACAAGCTGAAGGAGAGATAAGGAATTCTACAGACAATTGACGAACAGTGAGCACAACATCACAAAGAAAAAAGTGTGGAGCACAAGGATTGAATTGATACATTGGTCAGAGAGGTAATGTACTTAAATAGATCTGAAAATCTGCAATTTAAGTTGCAATATGAACATGTCCTAATTTTTCAGTTTAACCATTGAAGCATCAAGTCTCTTTACTGAGCAGGACTTAATAGTCTTCTATATATTGAGGTACATCTCAAGGAGTACCAAAAAGGTTGATTCATGAAAGTAGCATTGGATATGCCCGACGCCTATTGAAAATCTAAAGAAAGAGGCTGATTCAAGGATGGCAACATTAGATGCCCGATACTAAGTGACAATCTCTATGTGTAAAATCCTCTAACAAGGTCGCACTTAACAGTGTGTTTGTAACCTTTAATAGGGTTGGCTCTTAACAGGGCTCACTTCAGAAGAGTAAAAAATTGGGGTACCGATCCCAGTGGTTTTTTCCCTTAACAAGGTTTCCACATTAAAATTCATGTGTTATATGTGTATGATTCATTTCTTTACTGTCTTACATCTTACATAGCTAATTCTGGATTAATCGGTATACTTTGCTTATTTACTGAGTTTCGGTAAATAGTTATACTGCTTATCGGTAATCAAGAAAGAATAAGGATTGACAGAGAAAACTGGCAGACAGTTAATCATTAGTAGTATTTCATGGCATGCATCTCGTAGGGACATAATAATCTGAGATTTATTGATTGGTGGTTAAGTTTGAAGGATAAATTTTTGAGGCCACTGATTCACCCCCCCTCTCAGTTATTACTAACAAATTACTATCAATTTCACACTATTGGCCCTAGATCAAACATTCAATTCACATTTTTTTGTAGATTCATCTACTGTAATAATTTTTTTAAGTTAATAGATATTTATTTTAAAGCTTCAACTTATTCTTTCTTATTTTGTTTCAGGTCTGCAAGAGTCATTACTCACCATATAAATGAGCACATTTTCCCATCAAGGTTAACGTGTGGTGCCTTTGCACATATTTTTGAAGCTCTCTAGGTATTTTCTCCATCACAATGCATGGTTGTTCAACATATGGCTCTTTTCTAGTTACAAATAAATTAATGGTGGGACTAATTTAACTATCTAAGACACTTTTGCATGATACCCACATGTCAACTCATCACAAAATCTCAACACTTTTTAAAATTGTGATCCTCCACAATGCTCATGTGCTCCACATGATTTCTTTCCTCCGTTGGCTTCACTGCACACCATAAGTTCTTAAAAGGATTTTGACATTCCATAAAGGCATGCAAGTTACATATTTTAGAGGTAAAGCTTTTGAGGGAGGTCACTTGTTTGCTCCATTGTCCTCACTAACTGAACGAAATTATGACCTTATTGTAAGGTAGTTTCTAATCAAGGTTATGTGGAGTGCATATGTCATCATTTCTACACGCATGAGATGTTAATCATTAAGAGGAAATTATGGATTGGCGAAGTATTTGCAATTGTAGCCTTTGTAGACATAAATGAGGAACATGAGAATCATTTGAGGGAAGGGATCTTTCTTTCTTTTTTTAAAGAAAAGCTGAGCTCTATAGTAGGGGTTAACATTTCTTGATTTTGAAGAAACTTGAGAAGTTTAAGTAGCATCACATATTTCTCTATTTTCCCAAAGATCTTAGAATTGTTATTTGGTTCTTAATAGAAATAAATCTATCTAGCTATGCTCTTGGTTGTTACTATGTATGTTGTTATGTTCTATGGATATTTCCTCTACTTTGCTCTATATCAATATTTGAGATGGAATTTGTATTTTTTTATTTAGACATTTTCTAATGTTTACTTGATGTGCAGGTTACAAAATATGATATTTATAATACATTATGCCTCATGGAGATAAATTAATGAAATGTACTTATAGCTTGTAGTTTGGTTATTTTCCTTATTTAGATTTAGTTTATTGAATCCTTCTATTTTTCCTAAGTGTCAACTTTTGAAATCAATTGTTCATCTGGCACGCCCGATGGGACCAAATTTGAACTTTGACATTTTAGAGGGTACATGAGCTAGGGACTCATTATGAGGTCACAAACAACATGAAATACATGTCTATTATTGCATCCCTTGGTGAATTTGGTGCACCACAATCCCAAGTGCCACCTCCAATTCAACTGTAGATACTAGTTTGAAATTTTGTAACATAGAATAGCATAAGCCCGTTCATTCCTCATGTCCCTCCTGCAACTTGGAACCCCATTTCCACTTCTACATTGAATGCTTTACCAAAGTTTACTGGGGAAGATGTAGAAACCCCAATGGAACATATGCAAGATGTGTCTAATGTATGTATTTTACATCATATAACTAAGAAAAATATATCCCTTAGGCTAGTTGAATCTTCTTTTAAAGGGAAAGCATGAGATTGGTGCAAATCTTTGACTTTGAATTCTATTTCCACGTGGGACAACCTAAAAAATATCTTGTTTGACCAATTTTTAGAAAGGGTGACTAGTCGTTATTGTAGTTGTTAATCACTATTAAGAGAGCTCCTCAAGAAGCATACATATATTTTATCACACATTTCCATAAAGAATGACAATGGATACCTATTTGAACTTGTCCCCCTATAGGTATGGCATTAATTTTCTATTTGAAGGTGTTTACCTCAAATATAGCAGTGATGATCCAATCACTTAGGGGTCATACCTTTCCAAATTCTTATGATATGGTTGTAAGATAAAAGAATAACTTGATTGATGCTTGGAAGATCCTTCACATACCTCTTATGTTACTATTTCTAGAAATGGATACTTTAACAAAAGAAGAAGCTACTTATAGTTCTTCTACCCCTCCTTAATCCATCTATATCTTTTAGAATGCTCAACAAGAAAGATATGTTGCTACCTCTTCATTAGTGGATACAATTAATAACATGAAGAACTTGTTGCAAGCCTCCTCATATGAGATCATAAACATCAAGCATCGACAAACTATGCATCTGAAGCTTTTATATCATAATTACCAAAGCTATGAAGGCTCAAGGCCTTCCTATCAATAAATTCAATATCAAGGAGAAAACAAAGATAATGCTCAAGTATAACCCTGTAATCAACTCATTGTTGTCCCCACTCCTTTGCAAGTCACCTCAGCAAATCAAAATAAAAAATTGGTAGTAGTAGTGTAGAACAATTTGGTGTTAGATGTCAATGCTTGGTGTTTCCCTTGAAATGATGTACATATGCTTCAAAATTGTCTAAGAGATAATGCACAATAGAATGTGGTCAAGAAACTTAGCCAATGAATCACTCTAGATGCTAGAGTTTATGCTTAATCCTCTCCTAGTATAGAAAATGCTATGTTGACTGCGCAAATGCAAGTTACACCTTTAGAGAATGAGGCAGAAATTATGCTTGATCACACACTATTCTCTTCGATGGAAGGCATGGAAGTTGTATTTTATAATGAAGTATCAACATCAAAGGTCCCAAAAGTACAATCTAATTAAAATAACTATTATAAGAGGATATTTATGAGAGAACTAGTGATCAAAGTACAACATCCTAAGGTGACTTCATATAAACGTTTCAGTTCACCAACGATCATGTAATCCTTCCAAAATCCTAAAGAGGTCTCACCTATTAGGAAAAAAGAAACAACACTTGTCAAATTTAAGGAGTTAAAATCTCATTTTCTCGAATCACTTAATGTGGTTGATAAACTAAAAGACTCCACTAGTGTATCATTATAGAAAAATTAGACTTCACTAATGTATCATTATAGGAAAATATTTCCATCTCCAAACATAAGTTATTGATGTGAGAAGCTCTTGAATGGCGTGAAAAAGAAGCTCAAGTGGAAGTGTCTTGAGAATATAATACAAGAAAATGGTAAAAGGATTAATTTTCAAAGATAAGGAAGTCAACCCACAACATTCAAAAACTCTACAAAAGAAGAAAAGGAGGAAGAAACATGTAAGTCCAAACTAATGGACTTCTTTCTTACCCTAATTGTAGGAGATAAGCTACTATATAACTCCATGATAGATTCTAGAGCTAGTACCATAGTGATGCCTAAGAAAATTGTTGAGGCCTTGAAAATGTCGTATGAGCCCCTAGATAGAGGATTCATGCAGTTGGATGAAATAAAAGCCAAGATATAGGGATCATTAAGGAGCTCTCACTCACTTCATATGCCTATCATAACATCATTGTACCTCAAGAAGCCATAGTGATTGACATCCCTCTCATTTTTAGTTTTTGTTTGGTGAGGGTTTTTACTGCAAACATAGGAGAGTATCTCTTCCTTAACTGACCTATCTAATTCTGAGAACCAAATATGGCTCTAAGATAAAGGTGAGCTATCATAACCATTGTATTCTAAAAACATAATGGAAGATGATATGATGAACTTAAAAGTTCTCCACACTTTTACCACATAGGAGGAGATGTATTATGCTAAAATATTGTCCAAGATGATGATTTGAATGGAGAGAGAATTGTAGAAGAATATGTCTTTCTCAGTTAGCTTATGGACATAAATCATGTAGTGCCTCCCATGGTTGCATTTTATTTTGTATTATTTTGATATGGAGTAGACTCTTTGTATTTCTATGACTATTCATATGATGTGATCTTATATTGGCAATACATTCTTTTGTTTATACTAGTATCTTTGCTGACATAGATGATAGATTATACTTATGCTTATCATTTCGATCATATCTACATGATGATCCAATTGTGATGTGACATGATGCTTTATGATGACATTTGGTGTATTTTATATTCAAGAACATTTGGTTATGTTACTATGATATTATTACTAATTCCTTTTTAAATTGTTCCTTTTTATGTTGATGGACATTTTATTCAGGGTTTGCATAGATATATGCTTTAAATATTGTAAATGATTATTTAATTTTTTACTTTAAATGAAATGTTTATAATGTTTTACTTTAAAGGAATGGTTTCATAACATTCAAATACATACGAATGATTACATTAGTAAAACATCATTTCATTAGGCACACTTTGGATTATTATTATTATTTTTTATATTTAAGCGCTACCTTAATGGGGTAGCTCTCTTTATTCACACAAGAAAGAAAAATATAGTTAGCATCTTCAATCCACAGATCAAAAGAACTAATAAAACTAAAACCTTAATGGCCTTTTACATTAGACCCTATGAGTCCTAAAAACCATATGTCCTACACCTCATACATCTTGAACAACCTAAAAACACATTCCCCAAATCAAGGAGATATCTAGCATTGCCAACTAAAAGATTGATTTCAGTTACACAAAATAGAGTACTTGTTGGTTCAAAGTTGCCAACAAATCCCCATCTCTAATGATTCCCAAGCCCTTATCTTCAATGAAAATGGCTACACAACTGAAAAAACCTACCATTTTTTGCAATTTATTATTTAAAAATAAAATTACAACATTGTTGTTTGCTAAATTTTTATGTAATTAATAAATGCTGAAAAACTGCCTAATCAGAGTGTTTTAGTCAGTTGCATAGACAACGCCTATCTTCAACAACTACCTTCTTCCTGATCCTTTCAATTTGATGGCTCACCACACTTTAACATAAATCCCAATTAAACTTGAATCTCACATTGCCCGATTTCATTTATGAACCTGTAGCTAAACCCGAAGTGGTGGAACCTTCCCTCCATATCTATTTTGTAAAGCCCCTCAAGCCAGTGTTACTATCCAGACCTTAGTTTACTAGAATTCCCATTGGGAATCCTTATTTTATCAAATCCATTTTGTTTAATGCATATCTTTTTTAATTTATAATGTCCTAGCATGTTGAAAGGGTTGAATAGTCTTTTGATAGCGGCTATATACTTCCTTATACAAAAGTCAAATATGTATTTTGTAGTACATTCTTCTCTAAAACATTTGTCTTGGACAATTCATCCCTGCTCACCCATTAACTTCATTTCCAGACATTAGTACCTACATTTTATTTGGACATGGTAGAGTAATGCAGACCGTCAAAGCTCATCCATATTGCAGGAATCAATATTATTATGACTACCCGATACCCATGCGATCCTTATTCATAGCACTGGGGAGTTTGTCCTCTAAGATGTGGCACTGGCTATGGGGGGGGGCAAAATTCACCAGCCCATGCCTATCTTTTCCTTGCACTACCGTACCTCTTGCAGATCGAGAGCAGTCAAATCCAGCCAACGCCGACAACAGTTTATGCCGGTATTATTTATGCAGTCTAATCCCATGTCCCTATGCAGCTGCTTAAGAGCCAAATCTACTTAATTTTAAGCAGTTAGAGTGTTCCCATGTAAATTTTTAATTCTGGAAAAAAGGATAAATTGGAATCTTTCCCTATTTTTTTGAAGCAGTTGTGCTTATAACCTAAAATTAAGCTTTGAAAAAAAGGGAGGGGCTGAAAATAAGCAGCACTGCTTATTGAGAAAAATTAGGAAAAAATGACACTTGGCATCACCATTTTAATTCATTCCTTTTATTTGCATAAATTTTGTCTCTGCAATTTAAATTTTTTATATAAAAATACTATTTACAAGCACTGCTTAAAAATAAGCAACAAAGTTTAGCATTTATGTGAACACCTGCTCCACAAATTGATGCTAAAAAAGTTGAGCAGCAACTGCTAGCCAAAATAAGCTAAACAACAACATGGGGACCTGCCCTAAGAAGTGAGTTCCTTATGGCTTACGCTTCATAACCACTCTCATTTATATTTACCTGCTCCCATAAAAATAAAAATACCACCAAATGCTATGTCAGTTCTTGTGTAGCTGCGAAGGGCACTATATTTAGATTTTTGTTCATATCACTTATTTAAAATTACATTCTTTTTTGTTTATATCACTTATCTAAAATTATATTCATTTCACATGTAAATATTGCACATAAAGAAGAAAGATTGTAGTTTTAGAAGATAATATCTGTATAAAATATTTGGAAGTCAAATTGAAAAATATTTGGATATGAAATTAATTAATGTGATAAAAGTAGTTGTAATGTAGAAGAGGCTTTAATGTAAGTCAAGATCAAGAGCTTCATTATGAGGGATTGGATTTTTAGAACTTATTTGTATTAGTTTATTATCCAAATTTTACTTCCTTGGGTTTGTGTATTTGCAATGGTAATAATGCTATGGTGCTTTGAATCAATTTTTAAATTATAGGTGTTCATCATCTTGTTGTGTTTATGTTGTCTCCAATTTCTCATCTAGTGTTTGGTCTATTATGTTTCATATAAATACATCATATTTACAATAATGATAAGAAATGAAAATATTAACATTAAAAAAATGGTGTCAAATTATGTGAATGATAATGATATGTTTTTAACACAACAAAAATAACATTTCAATTTCAACAAAACTATAAAATTTTATTCAACAAAATTATATTAAGTTATTTTATAAATATTTTTTTTGGTAAAAAATGTATTTAATTAATGAAGACAAATAGAAATCTTACCTATAATAAAGTTATGAAATTTTAATTATATTTATGTAATAATAAAAATAAAAAATAAAATTCTAGAAGAGTTGGAGTAGTAAAATATTAAGATTGTGTAGTAGAAAAAAATAATGATTTTAGTTTTAATTTTTTTTTCCTATATGTATTTCAATTCACAATGTATTATTTTATTAATTTAAATAAGAAAAAAATATATAAAATAATATTACAAAACTTTAATTTTTAAAAAATATAGATATAATTTTTTTGATGAAAATATAGATATAATTTTTTCATCAAAAGTTAAAAAAGAATACAATATATTAAAAATCTCATTAATTAAAAAATTATTAATAAAAAAAAATCCCGCCAAATAATAATCATACCTGCATAAATTAATTGCAACCGACACTGGCTCCTTTTGACTGATCTCAATCTGCGAGAGGTACAGTAGTGCAAGGAAAAGACACGCATGGGCTGGTGCATTTTGCCCCCCATAGCCAGTGCTCCAAGGGGGACTGCAGGGGCTTGTAGGCCATGCGGCCATGTGGTACTCCCGTAAGGGAGTTGGAGGGGGCCCCGCAGGGGAGCCATTGGAGGCTGCGATCCCGTAGGGACCACACCCCCCACTTTATATTATTAATTTTTTAAAAAAATTTAATTTTAGTTTTTAAAAATAGTTTCTTTAAAAAAAATTAGATTTTGTTTTAATTTAATTAAAATTTGTTTAAATAGTTTTTATAAAGTTTTCTTTGATTAATCTATTAATTATTCTTATTAATTGGTTTTTATAAAAAGGGTGTTATTAAATTTCATGATTTAATATATATTGCTATTATTATTTTTAATTAAGAATAGTTATTAGTTGGGCTTAGGAATTAATATGCAATATTATTATTAATATTAATTCTAGGTATTATTTATATTAACGAGTTTTGTTGTATTTGATTCGATGGATTTCAGAATGATAATGTTAATTAAGTGAATAGGGTTATTTGAGTGATTTAGAGTATGTAATCATGTTCTTTTCGGAATGGTCTCTGTTGTTAACCCTATTTTGAACGCTTTAATAAGCTTATAGATGTTTTCAATAACTTTTACTTGTAATTATATTTTGAATTTTAGTAATTATTAAATAGATTAATCTATATAAGGTAGATTTTATAAATTAATCTATAAAGGCTTAATGTGCATTTTCTTTGGAAAATTGAATTATGTTGTTATTAGTAATTTTATTAGATAAACTAATTTGCATAGTTGACTATAAATGAGTTTATCACTAAGTTTTATTAGTCTTTCTGGATTCGTACTTATCATGCCATGATGTGTTTTCTGAGTGAATGATTAAATAAATTGAGTGTTCTCTCTTTTACGAAGCTGCAATGTGTCGGGTATATGTTGGGATCAAATGACTTTTAGGGTGAAAACCAGAGGTTTTGGGGTTTATGTTTCTATGGTGATTTTGTGTGCTTCAGTGCATGTTTATGTTGTTATCGATTTTGGTCTCAATCTTTATACTCAACCGGATTTGTCTTAACTTGTCTTATGTGATCTTGTGAGAGTATTTTAAGTGGTTTTGGTTAATTGAGAACAAATAGTTCTTGTATGGGCGAGAACCAGTTTCGAGAGTTATGTTCTTCTTTTGATGTTGTTTATGATTCTTTGAGAGTGTATCCCTGTATGAGTGGGAATCAGTAATAACATTTATGTTATATCTTTGTGATGTTCTTTGTGAACCTAGGGTAGGTTACCTAGTTTTATAGTAGAGGGTGGCTTGCAATAAGTGTCGGGGCTCACAAGTGGCTGCTAGGATCATTTGTTGTAACTATTCGTAACAAGTGATAACATAATAAATTATTAGGGGGTTTTAGTACAATCAAATAAGCTATAATTCCTCACCCATAATTGAGCACTATTATAGGCTAAGATGGAGGATGAGATGATATTTTCCGCCTTGAGGGGTGTGTGTCTAGCATAGTTAGTGACTTTGTCTATTTGAGAGGTCATTGATACCGTGTAAGGTCACTTGAGTGTTGGAGTCCAGAGAGATTACTAGGACAAAACTCAAGGGTTAGACATACATGATGACACCTTCCTATATACAACTTAGGTTATCCTATGTGTGTTGGTTACCTCTGGTATTGTGTAGATTCCTTATTGTGATTTAGAGAGCTTATAGGATCTTCCTATTCATTTATTTATGATGGTCTTGTATACTCTTGATGTTTGCCTTCTTGTTGCATACCCGTGTGAGTGGGCTTGTTATTATATCCTCGACATGGTGGGAGTGGACCTTTGGTTCCACGAGGTCAGGTGGTAGTGATTGTTATTACCATTGAGATCTGACGTTCATCTTCATGCTTGGATGATCCTTGTTGAAATTCTTCTTCTTCTATCTTCTTATTCTTTCGAAAACTTGTTCGGTTACATGAGTTGTATACTTGTACCATATGTGTATATTGGTTGATATCCATTCAGAGGATGTATTGTATTTTTATGTACTATTACATACACTGCGACTTGTGCAGTGGATGTTGATTTTTTCATGTATACCTTGGGTATCAATTGTATATGTAGTCTTATTATATGAGATGTATATGTTGGATTCAGTTGATGTATCCTTCTTGTTAGTATTTATAGTTATTCTTCGTAGATTATTTTGCTTATGTAATTATACGTCAAGGAACCTTTAAGATTTGTTATCTTTGTTGAGTTTTAATTATGTGTATGTGATATAATTCATTGGATTTCTTTCGCGTTGTTATCATTATTGTTTGTAAACATTTTTAAAAAAAGCATCATGTTAACTTAGTGTCATGTTTAGGTTAGTTCTCCCGAGTTCACTAGAGGGGCATTATAGAAGGAATTTAAAAGATTGAATGATTATGCTAAGAAAATCAATAAATAAAAACATAGTGGAAAACTTAGAAGAATAAGTAAAAACATACGAACATTACATTAAAATTCTCAAATTATCTCAAACAAGTTTCCATCTTTGGTTTAAGTATTTTTTCATTCAATTGAGGTGGATTTGGTTTCGATTTTACTTTATTTTGTTCACTTGGTTGTTGAACTAAAATTTGGGAGAAAACTTGGATGCTAAGGATCTTGGAACGATCATCAAGGTAAAGTATAACAAAAAAATTAAAAACCTCAAAAATGGGAATAAGCTTCAAGCAAGGTGAGTTCTAAAACCTTTTGATTTTAAGTCCTTTGTTTAAATTGCGACATCTCAAAGTTGAAATCTAGCTAATTAGAAGCCTATTATTGTTTTATGAATGAAGCATTAAGCCTATACTCTCAAATTTTCAAGTTGATCAAAATACCAAATATGATAAATTTAATAATAGAAAGAAAGGTTAAGAAATTAACAAATACTAAAATTGAATCCTTCATATTTATGGACAAAAAGTATTAGGTATATTCTCTTCACTTTTCAAGTGAATCAAAAAGCCAAATGTGCTTTAGTCCCTTTAGATTAAAAGGCTTGGAATTGAACCATGTTAATTGTGTTTGTGAGGTGAAAAAATAGGGATATGCTCTTACCCTTCTCAGGGTAATAAAACTCCTACACTTGTTTCTCATTTCAATTTTATCATTTTTCTTGAACATGCTAAAACTTTAGTGGGCCTGCCTCCCGAGTTTTTCTTTAATAAATCCAGTGAGAGGGATGACACAAAGTGGGAACAAGGTAAAGCCAACCTATTCCACCCACTATAAATAAAGACCTCGGTTAAGTGGAAAAACTTAGAGGGATAAAATATCAAATGCCTGGACTCGTAGGGCTATAGGCCTTAATCCTACATGCACGACTACGTGTTCCTTGAATGATTCATTTAATATTCTTGTTTGGAACCCGAACTAAACACATGGTTAATCTAGCCAGCCTACCTTTTTAAACCATGTTGAACCATATTGACCATAGGTAGATTGATTGAAGTGTTTTCTTGTGGAGACCTTGTCAAAGATATTCGAGAATATACACTTTTATGTTTATATTTTTAGAGGTTAGAAAACATGTGTATTTTTGGTTGCTATGCTTGATGATACATGATCTTGAAAAAAATAAGACATCCATTTAAGAGATACAAAGTTCATAAAAATTATCATTCTTCCCAAAAGGATATTTCTTCAACAAAGATTCACAATTCCTTTTGTTGGCATTGCAAATTTTGGGTGCATTCATAGGGAGTTACTTGTTTGGTTGTCATTGATGGAAACCAAGTCAAAAAAGTCAAGTAATACAATCGGTGAAGTGAGGACACAATTGGTAAGATCGATAATGCAAGAAATCAGCTAAGTCCAAAAGATCGGTAAATAGTGAGGACAACACTTTGGTGGCAATCTTGGTAGAAGTGGAATAATGAGAAGCGGTCATAGGTACACCATTAACTTATTCAGATTCAATGTTGTTCTGACCACAAATCATTTGGTTGATTGGTAAGAGAGTTTTTATGCCACATATATTGAGATAGGTAATAACACGCATGTTCTTGGGCAACAATTGGTAGATCCTAGGTCAGTGAGTGGTATAGTAAGTGCGATGATATTTAGTGATATGATGACGTGGAATAGAGATTATGGAAATAATGAGTTGGAATTTTTGGGATCGATGCAAATATATGAGGCATGTTTAGGGTGATGCACTAGAGGAGTCAAAACATGTTTAACTACCTTGGATATATAACTTGCAGATCTTGTTTTGGGCCGATGTGGTCATGGTAAAACATGTTTTACATTGAAATTTTCATTTTGGAACATGACACGTACATGGGAAAGTATTTGAAATTTATTTTTGGTATTTATTATGTCGGTGAAAGTTGTGTATATAATTGGAGCTGCTCATATTGAAAATGATTGATGTTGTTAGTGTTGCGATAAGGGTTTTGTGATTTCAATCAGTATTATTTAAGGTTGCGATCAAAGATCTGATAGAGACAGCTGTGAGAAGTTACAAAGTGTAGAGAACATATTGGATCTGATAGGAAAGTATTCCTACATCCATATCATTCATCTTGTTGTTCCCTCGCACTTACAACAAGAAAATCCCTTAGCAGGGTGAACTCTTAGGCAATGTTTTGAAATCCTCTTGCGAGGTAGATCTTAACATATCTGATTGTACTTATAAAAAGGTCCTAACTAGGTGAACCCTCATAAAGGGTAATTGTAGCTCCTAACACGGTAAACTCATTTACTACAGTAGTGAGCTTGTGGGTGTCATCCCCACTATGGTTTTCTCCCTCTAAACAAGGGTTTCCATGATAAAATATTTGTGTCATGTGTGATGATTTTATGGATGCTTGATAACATTTTATTTTATTTTATTTTATTGGTTATACGCTTTGTGGTTTGGAAATTAATATTGTAGTTATTCAGATTGGTGGTTGAATTTGTTCATTACCTATTTGTACTGATTCAACCCCCCTCAGTACCTAAGAATTATACAACCTTTTCATATTGGTTTGGACAAGATCTCATCACATTAAATTGTCTTTACAAGAAGACAGAACTGTGCTACAAGAAGAAATACCCTATCTAGATGAGACTCCTCATTCTCCTTATCAACCCTTTCAAGAGAAAAATCAAGAGGAAGAGTTAGGAGAGGACCCAATGGCAAATAATTCATGGTTATAAAAACAACGGAGATATTAATAATGACCATAATGAATAATTAACCAAGGAAATGATTAATGAAGCCTCCCAAAACCCTATATTCGAAAAGATAATGGAAAATGTCTTAGAAAAGGACAAAGAAATATATTTTCTAAATTTGGCTTAATTAGGGGTAAAAGTTCCTCATGATTTTAACACATCCCAATTAACAACACATGAGGAAGAAGACACTCCTTTAAAAGCTATGAATCAAAAAATCAAATCTCTACAAGCCCAAATAGATAAAATTAAGAAAGTGACTGCCCCAAAACAATTCTCAATCGAAGCTATTTATCCTTTCCCACTTGATAAAAACTTATTTATGAAACCTTTTCCCCAAAACACGGTTTTCCCTAAGTATGATAAATATATGGGTACAATAGACCCACAAGACCACATAAGGGAATTTGGCACATCAAGCATGGAATTTCTCCATGAACCTGCCTATTTGATGAGGTTGTTTCCCCGAAGCCTTGGTGGGTCAGCAATAGAATGGTTTTCAAAGTGACCTATGGGTATAAATTTTTTTGAGTAAATAATATCCAAATTTATTAATCAACATACCTACAACATTGAATGAGAAATTAGCATGTTGGACCTATGTAATACAAAGCAAAGAAATGGGGAAGCCTTTTTGAGCTTTCTACCAAGATGGAGAAGAATATTTGCTAAATATACATGAAGTATACCTCAAAAAAAAAAAAATGAATATATTTATGGTGACGATAATGAAATTCAAGTTACAACTTAATTGTCCACCAAATTTTGAACAAGTGATAGAAAATAGAGTCCAAATAGAGGACGCTTTAGTAGGAAATGGGGAACTAAAGATCTAAAAGGATAACAAAACCTTTTCAAACAACAACAATAACTAAAGACATTATTTCCATTAGTATGAGAGGAAAATAGTTTTGAAACCATCGGTATCACCAACAACAAAAGACATGGTTAGAGAAAACTGACAGATAAGTTCCAAGTAAACCCGACGACAGAGTGCAACCCGAAAATATTACAAGGCAACCCGAAAATATTACAAGGTAACCCAACATAATAACCCAACAGAGAAAACCTGACAGAGGAACCCGAAAAGCATATTACAGTGCAACTTGACAGATTATATGACAGAGGAACCCGATAGACCAAAGAGCATCCCAAGCACAGTCTACCGAGAGAGAGTTAGAATCCTGAAAAAAGTGGATCTGACTTCCACGTTAGATAAAACACTTGTGTTTTATATTTATCTTTTCTATTAGCTTTAAATCCATTTCTTGAGAGACAAGAAATGAAATTGTAATTGTTTTAATCAGTCTAACTGATTGAAAACATGTAAACTAGGAGATCAAGGTCAAGTTGTAAACCTTTGATCATAGAGTTATCTTTGTAATACGTAAAACTCATTTAGGTCAATATCATTGTATAAATAGATATGTAATCTATCAGAACACATGTGTGTGATGATGATTGTAGTCAAGGAGCACATCTATGGATCAGACTAAGATTTTTATGCAGAATAACAAACAAGGATGAAATCAGTTATCAATAATAAAAACCAAGGCTACCAAGCAACAAAGGTATTGATCAACCACAATAGGTGATACACTATACATGTAATCTTTATTGGAACTGTAATAAACAATTGTAGATTGCATATACTCAGGTCACTGAATATTTTTTACTACATTCTAACAAGTGTAGCAAATAGAAGAAATCCTTGTGAAAGGTGGATTTAACAATCCTTTGTAAATCTGAGTGCACACTAAACAGTGTTGCTAAAGCTCTTAACAGAGTAGACCTTAACCAGTCTCTACATAATACTCCTAATAGGGTAGTTCATCAAAAGTGATCAAAATTGTAAGCCTTAACTGACCCCTTCCATTCTGCAGATAGTGAATCTTTTTGGGTCTCATCCCCACCATAGTTTTTACCTTCTAACAAGGGTTTTCCGCGTTACCAAATCTTGTGTCATGTGTCTATACATTTCATGAATGTTTCTATGAATATTTTACATGCTTATTGAGTTTATGATTTTATATAACTTACACATAGATAGAATAGCTTACATGGATGATAATACAATTGATTACATAAAGGATTAAGGTTAAGTGATAAAATTTTTGAGGGTACTGATTCACCCCTCCCCTTTTAGTACACCATTCCATTATTTCCTACAATTGGTATCAGAGCTAGATCTCTTATTTGGAAAAATTTAAAGACTTAAGAGAAAAGATCATACAATGGAAAGGTACAAGCTAGATAAGAGTATTGAGAATCAGAATTTAGAGATACAGATCTTCTCTGAACAATATAAAGAAGCTAGAATCAAGATGAGACATTTGCTGGATGAAAGAAAGATATGACATCTTGCTGTAATGAAACAGACTACCATGAAGAGGAGATACATGATCTCTTTGAGTCATCACAATCTACATCTAGCAAAGCATTAGACACATCTGAAGAAAGCATCACAATCTTAAATTAAATGAATCAATATCTGGCTGGACAAGTGAAATCACTACAAATCGGTCAAGAGACACAAATGGTAAGAATGATTGATGTCATGAACAATGCTGGACAAGTTGAGCAAGAAAAAATACAAGCTATTGATGATAGGAGGAAGATCACTGAAAAGCTACAAGAGAAAGAGTAAAAAATACAAAGACTTACTAAACATCATCATGAGATCACCAATTAGATTATTCTTATGAGTCTGGAGGAAAATAGAATGAATATAGAAATCATTGAAAGGATAGAAGCTACTGGTGAGCTAAGAGAATAAAATGAAAAATTGAATCATGAAGTGAGAATTCAGAAACAAATGACATGATCAAGAGAGGTGAAGAAAGAACCAAAAGGATGGATGATTTTCTAGATGGACAAAGAAGAGTCAACAACAACACTGGATTAGGGTATATCGAGAATGGAGAATCACCATACCAAGCTGATCCAAAGAATGTCTACACAAATCCAAGACCAAGAAAGTAGTCATGCAATCACTATGGAAAACCAGGCCACACATAAAATCTTTGCAGAAGCAAAATAAAAGGTATTCTTAAATCCACACCTTCATTCATAGGAGTTTGTTATAAATTTAACAAGAAAGTACATAAAGCATATGAATGTAAATCTGAGGTGAAAAAACCAAAGAAGGAAACCTACATGGACAAATACTGTCCTACTTGCAAAACGCATGGGCACACATCTGTTGAATGCATGAAGAAGAAAAAGAAAGCATGGAAGCCTAAAGATAAAAAAATGCTTATCAACTGAAAAGAGTCAGTAACTCATATGTTTGGGATTACAATACATGGGAAAACTGCACAGCATGTGGACGATTTGGACACATAGATGCAAACTTCATGAGAAAATGGATGAGAAAGTCTAGGAGCTGGACTAGCCCCAGAATGGCATGTCTACACTATCATAAAGTTGGTCATCTAAGAAAGGACTACAGAAACTGAGTAACAGACACCAGCACCTTTGCCAATGGAAACACCATTGAAGACATCAGAAGAATGAGAAACAAAATGTGGAGGAAAGATACAAACATAGATGATGCTGGACCAAGTAATGCAATTGGTGACACCTTATCCAATGGATCTGGTGACATCACCACCCCCACCTAAGTAGAACAAGTAAGTATGGAACTACACTATATCAAGTTATACTTTACATTAGTTCCATTATACATAGTTAAAATGCAAAATCATCATGATTAAAGATGCACTATGGTATTACTTGTTACAATTCTGTGAATTCAATCTCATCGGTTAAAGCATACCAAAAAGAATCAGTTAACATACAAAATCTAAGTTGTCAAAGCTTACCGAGAATAATCGGTGTACATGAGAAAACCAATTTAATCAATGTAACCTGAGACTCGTCGGTAATCAAGTAAAAAGCATTGTTGTCTTCGCTAGATATTGAGATTCGTCGATAAACATGTGAAAAGTTGAATGGGTTGACACTTTCCCCGAGCATCATATTTTCACCAAAAAAAAAGTTGGCATGTAACCCGAGCAACTCCATCCTTGACACCTAACAAGTGGGTAGAGCATTAATTGCACCACTTAGGGAACCGTCTATAAATAGGGCGATGAAAAAGATCATTAGTCACTAGCAATTTCAAGCAAAGAAGCAGAGTAGAGCATAGTGAAAAGAGAGAGACTAGATTGCAGAGCACTCCAAGCAGATTCACAACATACAGATTTTGAACAAACAACAACTATCAGAAGGTTGAAGTAAGTAACAAAGAACACCGAGCTCACTATTTTGTTTTACAAAAAATTCCTAAATTCACGTAAACAATGGCAACCACTTCTTGTACACAACCAAGATCAAGAATGCTAAGTAAAAGAAGGTGATTTTGATAAAGAACTCTACCTGTGAAGAACCAAAGTATAAAATATGCCCAGAGGTTTCTTCGCAACCTGACCAAGCTTGTGCGTTCTCTGGAATTCCACCTAGGGTTTTATTAATTGAAGATGTATGTTCCTACATTCATTGCAAGATCGTCGAGATAGGAGATCTTTAGGTTGATCAAGCCTACAAGAATCTTTGTACAGGAGGAACCATCAAGGATGAGCACAAACATATCGAGGTCAAAGGGATAACTTATGCCCTAATATTCTTGAGAGAGTTCAAGACCGAGTGGATTTGGGTAGTACTGAGTAGAGTGTACAACCAAAAATTATGGCCAGATGAGTCAAAATTGATCACCAGAGATGTGATACATGTATTTATTGGTTATCCTATAACCAACAAGGCCAAGGCACTAAAACATCCTCCTCAACCCGAAATTGAGAAGATGACAGGAGCAGTATGGGATAACAGAGGATTAAAGGTAAATACCATCACTGATCAAGAACTCAAGTTTGGTGCATGTGTTCTAGGTTACAAGATATATCAATCTAGTAGGCTAAACAACATATCATGTGGAGCACTTGACACTACTTATAAGATTGTCAAGAAAGGTCTAGATTTAGATCTATTTGAGCTTCTACTAAAGTAGTTAGATGAAAACATGGGGATAATCAGGTCCACAAAGTCAAATTCATGTAAGTTCAGATCCCTCTTAATGTGTACATTTTTCTACTTTCAGAACTTCTTTCCATCCATAGGAGATGTCAACTAGGATACTTCCTAACCAGTGACCATAAAAATCAGTGAATTCATCAAGTCACTAGGTGAGAACTTTGTATTAGTAATGGATGAATACTTCACCAGATTTAAGGAAAGAATGTAGAAAAGAACGAGGATTCCAGAACAACTGGTGGAAAAGTAAAAATGATATATTTTTTATGGTGGACACTGATTATACCTATATCAAACCAGTTATACTGAGGACAACATAGTTGGCACCACTTGACTATGAGGTCAACATAGATCAAGCCACCAATGCTATTAAAGCATTGATAAATGAGCCAGTGGACAAGTCACAACCTAGGTTTGGAACCTATGAAGAAGTCAAGGAAAGAATTAAAATAGGCTTATTTGTGAAGAAGATTGACCAAAAGAAAGAGAAAATGGTCAAGACACTAAAGAAAAAAGTTATCAATAAATGATGAGGAGACTGAACAAAAGGACGACACTGAGGGACAATCACCCATTGGTGAAGAAGAAGAATTGAGTGACTCAAAATCTACAAATTTTGATGAACCACCACCACCACTGGTAAAGAAACCTAGGACTATAGCTACATCTAGGACTAGAAGTCAGACAACTAAAGTTGCATTTGCATCACCGGTCAAGAAAGGACAGGTGAGAACTTATAAAAGGAAGCCTTAAATAGGGAAAAAGGCAACAACAAAAAGAAGAAAGTTCCTCAGAACTAAGGAAGACATAGAGGATACTGAACAAGATGAACAACCTGTTAAGAATAAGTTCCCTACCACCATTGATGAGGCATGTGCATAAATTATTAAGTTAGGTTCAATAACTGACCCCAAGATTAGAAAATGGCTAACTCTGGACCCTGAGGACCAGGATAAGTTAGAAGAGGCAATCATTACAACAATGTGTGTATTCAAATTTGTACCAATAAAATTTGAAGATAAGATGCCACAAGAACTTATGAATAGATTGTCGGAAAGGTGGACATATGCACTAAAGAAAGATAATCAAATAAGGGAAAGAGCCCTAGTTTTAGTTATGCCACTTGAATCTAAGATGGAAGAGATTGAAGAAATGATGAAGCAACATTCCAACATGTTATCAAAACAATTAAGAGCCTACAAAGTGCTACATGGACATCTAATTGAGCCTGACAAAAAAAGTGAGGATGAATGGAGAAAGATACTTGAGGTACCTAAAAAGGACACAAGCCCCAAACCACAATAAGCTCTTACCGAAAATCCACACAATGATGAAAATTAGGCTAAACTGAGCCCAAAGAACATCATTATAAATGATAAAGAGGATGTAAATGAAGAAGCATTGAACATAGCAGCTATGAAGGATATGGACACTATATATGAAACATGGCCTGATAATACTATCATTGATATTACCAAAGAAGATCCTGCAGATGAGATAAAGAGAGATGAAGATGTCACTGTTGCCCCAGACCAAACCGAGGAACATGACACAAAAACAATGCTGCACAAGTGAATATACCAGGCCAAATGACACTATTGATACAAGATATCAATTTTATCTCACAAAAGGAGAAGTCACCCGAGACAGATGCAAGCATACCCGAGGATAAGGGTGCAAAGGAATAACAACACACATCTGATGAACAAAAAGATACAATTGATGAACAAAATTTAGTAGATGGAGAACCAAAAGGAATAGATGAAGAGCACATAGATAAAGGTGAAGAAGAGAAGAAAGATGATGCTACTCCTAAGGATATCGAAGGAATTTCTTTAGATAAACCGAAGGTTGATGTGGAGATGTCTACTCCCAACCAACAGGCAGATACCAAGCAACCGACAAAAGACACAACACCACCAAACCCTTCATCGAGTACATTTGACAAAGCAAAGGATCTTGCTTTGGTGCTACATTTAGGTACTTACCATAAAATATCCAAGAAGAAGAACAAGAACAAGAAAAAAAAACTACAAGTTACACTTGATGAGACTATAGAGATACTGAAATGTGATCCAACTACATTGGATTATGAATCTCTAATTGAGTATGGAGAAATATGTCAGTGAAAAGATATGCAAGAAAAGCTTAGGAAGGAGCACAAGGAATCACAAGTGCTACAAATGACAAGGGACATATTAACACAGATTTTTCCTGACATATATGTTGATCACAATGCCCCAATCCTTGATCAAATTACCGTTCTTACCAATGCCATCCAATCACAAAATGTGGATGCAAAAAAATAAATTGAAGAATGAGCAGAGTAGAGGTACCAGTATAAATTAATAGAGAAAATTAGCCAAGAAGTGGTAGAAAACAAGGTGAAGCTATCTGAAAAAGTAAGTGAGTTAGAACCTATCATTTTAGAAGTAATAGCCTTAATTCAAAAGTTAAGCACTTTAGAGAAATTCACTAAGGAACATAGTGAAAAGATTGCACAAATAGATGTAGATCTAAATTCTAGTGCTCAAAGCCTCTCAAAAATAGACAATGCAAGACAATTGCATTATGCAAAGGTAATGGAAGATAAGAAGTTGAGACTTCAAATCCAAGAGGCAGAATCAAAGTTTGGGGATGAGGTAACCGAGCTACAGGCTCTACTCTTACCGAATATGACACTACTGCAGAAACATATGATAATGACAAGGCAATTAATAGCCACCCTAGAGATGTATGTCACAGACAACATCTATGATATGCATGCCATGATCACATTATAGCCAATGGCACTTGAACACCTTCAAGATAAATGACAGAAGATGATGGAGGACATGACAAACTCTCATTCCCACATTTTTGACAAGTTGTAAGTGATTACACCTTTGCCCTTACTATCAAAAAAGGGGGTAAATGATATGTTACAAAAAGGGAAATTGATAGGATAAAGGGGAAAATGATATGTATAAAGGAGATCATAAGTGTACATACATAGACTATATCGACATATATATAGGGGGAGTCATGAATGACAAGGTAAATACATGGTGTACATTACTAAACATTTTAGTATTTGCACATATTAGTTTTTGATACTAATGTCAAAAGGGGATATTGAAGACATATTTTTTCCATTAGTATGAGAGGAAAATAGTTTAAAAACTGTCGGTATCAGCAACACAAAAAGACAGGGTTAGAGAAAACCGACAGATAAGTTCCAAGCAAACTCGACGACACAGTGCAACCCAAAAATGTTACAAGGGAACCTGACAAAGAAAACCTGACAGAGGAACTGGAAAAATAGATTATAGTGCAACCCAATAGAATAAATGACACAGGAACCAGAAAAACCAAAGAGCATCCCGAGCACCAGACTACCGAGAGATAGTTAGAATCCTGAAGAAAGTGGATCTAACTTCCATGTCAGATAAAACACTTGTGTTTTATATTTATCTTTTCTATTAGCTTTAAATCCATTTATTGAGGGACAAGCAATGCAATTGTAATTATTTTAATCAGTCTAACTGATTGAAAACATGCAAACTAGGAGATCAAGGTCAAGTTGTAAACCTTCAATTATAGAGTTATCTTTGTAATACGTGAAACTCATTTAGGTCAATATCATTGTATAAATAGATATGTAATCTATCAGAACACATGTGTGTGATGATGATTGTAGCCGAGGAGCACATCTATGGAATAGACTAAGAGTTTTATGAAGAAGAACAACCAAGGATGAAATCAGTTATCAAGAACAAGAACCAAGGCTACCGAGCAATAGAGGTATTGATTAATCATAATAGATGATACATTATACATGTAATCTTTATTGGATCTGTAATCATTAATTATAGATTATATATACTCAGGTCACTGAATAATTTTGACTACATTCTAACAAGTGTATAAAATAGAAGAAATCCTTGTGAAAGGTGGCTTTAACAATCCTTTGTAAATCTCTTAACCGAGTGCACACTAAATAATGTTGCTAAAGCTCTTAACAGAGTAGACCTTAACTAGTCTCTACATAATAATCCTAATAGGGTAGATCATCAGAAGTGATCAAATTGTAAGCCTTAATCATCCTCTTCCATTCTGTAGATAGTGAAGCTTTGTGGGTCTCATCCCCACTGCAGTTTTTACCTTATAACAGGGGTTTTCTGTGTTACCAAATCTTGTGTCATGTGTCTATATATTTCGTGAATGTTTATATGAGTGTTTTACACGCTTATTGAGTTTATGATTTGATATAACTTACACAAAGATAAAATAGCATACATGGATGGTAATGTAATTGATTACATAAAGGATTAAGGTTAAGTGATAAAAATTTTGAGGGTACTGATTCACCCGTCCCCTCTCAGTATACCATTCCATTATTTCAAACAAAAACTTCAACAATAATTCTTCAAGACCTCATGTACAAGACATGCGGTACAAGACCTCGTTGATGAAGATATTATTGAAGTTGATGGGCCCAATAATAATGATTGTACTGCCTTTAAAAATCCTTTCCTAAATCATGAGAAGGGTGAATCTTCAAAGACTAATCAATACAATAAAAAAGGAGATCATAAAGTAAATTTTTCTCATACCTATGACAATACAATCAATCCCTTATCTGGTTATGTGAACACTATTAATGACATAGTGATAAAAGAAAAGAAAAACAAATATCCCACCAATGTCCTAACTTGGGGGAAAGCATCAAAAGTAAGTTTACCTAGAACTTTCAACATTATGACAATACCTAATCCTCCATCTTTTCTACCCAAGGAATATAATTTGATGGATCAACTTCAGAAAACTCATGCACATATATCAATCTTGGAGTTGTTAAAATTTTCACCTACACATAAGCAGATCATGGAAAAAGCTTTGGTAGATACCACAGTTCCTACTAATATAGATGTAGAATTTTTTTTAAACATGGTCAATCATCTTATTGTACCACATTATCTATCCTTTTTAGATAAAGATGACATGTCCCTCAATCATCCACAAACTTTTCCCTTGCATATCGAAGTCCTAATGCAAAAGCATAGGGTCAAGAGAGTCCTAATTGATGGAGGTGCTGGGATAAATATTTATACTCTAAATCAAGTGAAAGCCTTGGGGTATTCTAAAGAGTCAGTGGATCCTAAGAGAAAAATAACTATTAAAGCATATGATGATGAGGAGAGATCTTCAAAAGGAACAATCATTCTACCTATTTGAGTAGGACCTATTCAAAAGGAAATAGTTTTTGAAGTACTTGGTCTTAAGTTTACCTACAACATATTGTTGGGAAGGCCATGGATATACGAGATGCAAGAAATTCTATCTGCCTATCATCATTGTTTGAAATTTCCTTATCTTGAACAAGAAATAACTATCAGCGGAGATCTTAACCCGTTTTAATACTACAATCATATCAAACTAGCTACATATTCTTTTTTACCAAAAAATAATGAGGCTTATACATATACCTTACATTCATAATAGGCTAAGGAGAAAGCTCCTAGGATAAGGTCACCATCCCTAGAAAAGGACAAAGAAGATCCAAATGATAAGCCCACTACTTAAAATCATGAATAAAATATTCCCTCTGTATCTAAAAAAGGTAAGGAAAAAGTTAGTTTTATAAAAATAAATGAAGAAAACAATAATTCCTCAACATCAGATTTGTGTATTCAAGAGGGATCACAATCAGAAAGGAAAAGGGGGCACATTATAAAAATATGGACACCATGATGAAAAACTTTGAAAAATAATGCATATGCCAAATTCTCCTAAATCACATGGTAAACCCTTTGTCATACCAAATTAGATACTTCCTCACAGGTATAATGGTGATTTTATCAAAACTACTACCTCATCAGAGATAGAAGAAGACAATAACGTTCTAAAATGGTTATATAAAGATGAGGAGGAAACAAATTAAAGGGTTCAAAAAATTAGTATTCCCACACACCAATACGGGAAAGGATTTGACATTATGCAAAAAATGGGTTACAAAGGAAGAGGACCTTTAGGAAAAATAAATAAAGGGTTGTTAGAACCTATACAACCCACCTGGAGGTCTAGTGATGAAAAATCATGAATAGGATATCATGAGCAAGGTAATGGTCAAAATAATTTCACTAATCCTTATGAACACATTAACATGTTAGATTAAGAAAGTGAGGATGATTCAAATGAATATGAATGGAATTCATTATCTGAGGCATCTTGTCATGTTAAAGAGATGGATGTTATTCATTCTTATACTTCTATGCCAAAGGAAATTCCAAGTACAAGACAAGAATGGGTAGGAGAGCCTTATATACCCTCTTTCTTAGGAGAATCTAGCTCTAGGTTTAATGTACAACCGTTTCCCGCAGGAAACTTGAGAGGACTCTAGTGAGGGATATTTTGATCCTAGCTCTATGGACCATCTTGAGGAAGCATATTTTATTAATTTGCGTGATAAAATGTATGAAACTAAAAATGAAATAATGACCCTAACTCTCATTGACCCAAATTTGCCAATTCACCATTTATCCCTTATTCATCCTGAATTGATTGATTGGGAATAGCTCGAGACAAGTGACATTTCAGAATTCCAAGATGACCATTCCATATCTATATACCTAAATGCAGTTGATCCTTCCTTGACCAATGAAACATATCAAGAAGCAACAGTGGGGGGGAGATTGTCAAGTTTCTCAGTCAACAAAAGACAAAGAAAAAGAAAAGAAACAATAAAAGATCCACTGGTGGAAACCACAATGTGGCAGTACTAGATCCAAAAATAGTAAGAAAAATTGACACATCCAAAGGTGAAAACCTAATTGCGACACCTAAGGATGAGAGACTTGACATTTTCCTAACCATCATGAAGAAAGATCAGGTACCTTGATAGAGCCAATAGAAAAGATAAACATTGGAACAGAAGCAGAATGAAAGATCATCCATCTAGCCACATTTTTGTCTACAGATTAAAGGGAGAAATTCATTGACTTTTTCAAAGAAATACAAGTAAATTTTGCATGGTCATATATGTTGATATACTGGGATTGGATCCAAATCTAATAATGCACCATCTTAACATATCTCCTAGAGTTAAACCAGTAAATTAAAAATTGAGAAAGATGAATCCACATGTGGCCTTATTGGTTAAAGCAGAGTTAAAGAAACTCTTGGAAACAAGATTTATTCGGCTTATTGCATATGTAGTGTGGATCTCCAAGGTTGCACCTATTTCCAAAAAAGACAAAAGCATAAGGATTTTCATAGACTTTTGGGATTCAAACAAAGTATGACCCAAAAATGACTTCCCTCTTCCTAACATTGATACTATATTAGATCTAATAGCTAGACATTCTGTGTTTTCCTTAATGGATGGATTTAGTGGCTATAATGAGATAAAGATAGCTTTAGAAGATCAAGATAAGAATGAATTTACCTATCCCTGGGGTACTTTTTGCTGAAATGTCATCATTTGGTCTTAAAAATGTAGGGGCAACCTGTCAAAGGGCCATGAAAACCATCTTCCATGACATGATGCACACATTCATGGAGGACTATGTAGATGATCTTCTTGCAAAATATTATACTAGAAAAGAGAATTTACCTATACTAGACAAAATATTTACCAGATTGGAATAATTTAAAGTGAGACTGAATCCTAAAAAGTGTGCCTTTGACATTCAATCATGGAAATTTATAGGATACATTGTGTTAGCAAAAGGAATAGAGGTGGATCCTACTAAATTTTAAGCTATTATGGAAATGGGGGCACCACATAATATTATTCAATTGTGGTCTTTGCAAGGAAGGCTATAATCAATCAGAAGATTCATATAATAATTGGTAGAAAAGTATCATTCCTTTACTCAATTGTTGTATAAAGAAATCCTATTGCAACGAGATAGTACAATGTGAAGAGGCCTTTGATCTTTTAAAGAAATATTTGGAAAATCCTCCAGTTCTTATAGCTCTAATACTAGGGAAACCTTTGATCCTATATAGATCAGTGGCATAAAATTAATTAGGGATGTTGCTATTACAAGAGGATGATAAAAGAAAATAAAAATCAATCTATTATATTAGTATAAATTTGGTCAAATATGAGATCAATTATACATGTGCAAAAAGATCATGCTTAGCAGTAATATTTGTCTCTCAAAATCTCTGGCATTATATGTTAGCACATAAAATCAGGCTCATTGCTAAAATAGATCCACTCAAATAACTTCTTATAAAATCAACTCTCACAGGGAGGATAGCCAAATGGGTCATGGTATTGAGTGAGTTCGACATTGAGTATGTGGACCGTAAAGCTATTAAGGGACAAGTTATTGCAGATCAGCTAGCAGAATCACCACCCTCAAGTGAAGAACCTATTCAAGTGGAGTTTCTAGATGCAAGTATCCTTACTAGTGAGCAAAAGACATGGTAGTTATACTTTGATAGATCCTATAATCAACATGGATCGGGGGCAGGAGTTCTCTTCATTACACCACAAGGTTGCACAATCCCCAAATCATTCAAATTGTTATTTCCATGCATTAATAATATAGAAGAGTATGAAGCTCTGGTGATAGGACTCAAAATGGATTTGGAATGGAGGATTAGAGAGATACAAATTTATGGAGATTCAAAATTAGTCATCAATAAAATTAATGATGAATACTAAACTAAAGATGAAAAGTTCATGCCTTATAAAAGGATGATTGATGACTTCAAAAATTATTTTTCCTTTATCACATTCGAGCAAATACATAGAGCAAAGAACAAAGCAGTTGATGCCATGGAAACACTAGCCTCACTATTGAAAGTACATGATCAAGATGATAGATATGAGTTCTTGGTGGAGGAATTGGTAAAACCCGCATACGTCCATCCTAATTCCCAAATCATTTTCCTACTTATGGGTCATGACTCTACTTGGTATGGTCCTATTTATACCTATCTCAAGGATAAAAACTTACCCTTAGACCAAAACCAAAATGAGAAATGAAACCTTATACGCCAAGCCTCACACTTCACCCTTATTGCTGACATGTTGTACATCACAAAGGTCTTGACAAAACGTTACTTAGATGTCTAGAGAGCGAGGAATCTAAAACTGCCTTACATGATGTTCACAAGGGGATTTGTGGGTCACACTCGAGTGGATTTACCTTAGCAAAGAAACTTATTAGGATGGGGTATTATTGGCCGACCATGGAAAAAGATGCATGCCAATTTATTAAAATTTGTTAAAAGTTCCAATAGCATGGGAACTTGATATATGTTCCAGCTCAGGAATTACATCCCAATACTACACCTTGGACTTTCTATCAATGGGGATTTGATTTAATCGAGATGATATATCCTCTTCTAATGGGAAAAAATACATTATCACTACAACTAAGTACTTTACAAAATGGGTGGAAGTTGTACCCTTAGCAACTGCAACTGGAAAACAAATTTCTATGTTCATCCCAAACCACATAATTTTCAGATATAGTATCCCACATGCACTCATCATAGACAATGGGAAGCAATTCAAAAATAAAGATGTTAAGCAGTTATGTGAATTTTTTTATATCAATCAACATTTTTCTTCCATATATTATCCTCAAGGAAATGGACAAGTAGAAGTATGTAATAAGAACATCCTTAAGATTTTGAAGAAAATAGTTGATGATTTAGGCATATATTGGAACCTATAGTTAAATACAACACTTTGGGATTATAGAACAAGCATATGAACACCAACCAAAGCAACATATTTTTCTTTAGTGTATGGATTTGAACCAATTTTACCATTAGAAGTGGAAATTACATCCTTAAGAGTATCACTACATGGCCTACTGACATATGAGGAGTATAGAGTGTCAAGAGTGGAAGAGCTATAATTACTAGAGGGATATCAACATCAAGCTTATAATCATCTTCAAGTCTACCAAAAGATAATGTCTTAGAACTATAACAGAAAGATAACACCTTGAGACTTCCAAGTTAGTGATCTTTTTCTGAGAGAACACCCAATACATCAATCAGAAAGGGAAAAGGAGGGGAAATTTGAGGCAAATTGGCTAGGACCCTTTGTACTCACATCATCCTATGGAACATGAACATACAAATTAGTTGATTGTGAAGGAGATGAGATTCAGGAACCCATCAATAACATACACCTATGGAGGTTTTATACCTAAATCAGATGAAAAAGTATCCGTTGAAAGAGTATAAGAGGAGAGAGTATAAGATGAAACAACACCATGTTGTATAGCAAAAAATTGATCCGGAAAAAAATCCAAAAATATTAAAAAAATTAAAATTTTTTTTTTTTTAAAAAGAGAGAAAAAGTGCCTTGGTGAAAACCTAGCAATAGACGCCTTGGTAGCCAAAAATAAATAAAGAGAAAAAGTGCAATAAACCCAAGTGGTGAAAACTTGGTAAATAGGCGCTACTTTCCCTAAGTCAAGCCTAGTTGCATAAAATTTTGTATTTCCCCATCCTTGTATATATCCCATTGCATTTTGTTATTTGTACATAGCCATAATAAAGTCTCATAGCTACATTTGTACATAAATCTTTCATTGCGGTTTTTGAAATTTGCTTTGGTCCATTACCATTGACAAATATAATTAGGGGCACAATTTAGATTCCAGGAGCTCATCAGAGAATAGACACAAGTAAGATTTCAAATACCTTCATCAAGATCAAGAATCATAATCTTTGACACTTGTCGATTGATCCAGATATCAAATTTCCACAATCCAAATGCATGAATCATATCAAATTCAAAGGCTAAGCAATCAAATGGTAAGATGGAACATCAAAATCAAATAATATGAATAAAGGATCAAAATTGGATGGAATTTTTTTCTAAGAAAATAAATCAACAAATAAATAGAAAAGTTAGTTCAAAGATGTTTCTTGATTTTTATATCATGTCTTTTTAGCAGATCAATGATGTTTTGAACTAGATAAGCAATGATGGAGACATGACCTTTTCTGGATTTCTGCTTGTAAGGTTTATTCCTAGACATATGAAAATTCCTCTAATGACATGATCATCAAATAATTACCGAGGAAATTTGTATATCAATAAGGATCATACCTTTGTTTTTTTACGCAAATGGATACATTGGCCATTTAGATTTCTCATATATTAATGCAAAAATCCACTTACAATATTGAATCCCATGAAATTGATATTCATACTCTCATGGTTTGGAAATCTTACTAGTAAGGGTTTTATTGATTTCAATGAGTCACAAAACTTCAATGATGACAGTGGTCACATTGAATTTGACAGAATAGGTTTCATACCATCATGGTTTGGAAATTTCACTAGTGAGAGTTGTACTGGTTGCAAAAAAAGAGATCCGTTAAAAAGTGACAATAATTTTAAGTTGCATTTTTATATTGCATTCATGTTAGATTAAATCTTGCATTAGGGGATTTCTCAAGGAAAAGGGGGGTCAAACATCCAAGTCAAAGCATCAAGAATTCTTCTTTAGATGGAATATGTGGGACTTTGAAAAAAAAAACACATCTCACAATTGCATCCATTAGGGGCATTTCATATGCATTTAGGAACAATTGCATCTTTAGGATCATTTCATTCACCCTTAATTTATCATTATAATTAACATTTATATTTATTTATCCTCATTTAGGTGCATCTCATTATCATTTAGTTACCTTACATATTTCCAAAATCATAAGATTCATTCACATTATACATAAGAATTTCATCATTAGAAATCATTAACATCTACATAAAGCATTGCATTATCACCTATAATCATAACATTCATATATTGCATCTATAGAAGGATAAAACATCATTTTACATACATTTTAGGGTATCCATACATAAAAATCAAATGTAGAGTATATGCATATATACATCCTATGTAAAAAAACCACAAAAACATGCATATAGATATAATCATATACACTGCATCCATCAAATATCTCAAGTCATCATCATAAATCATCAAAATCATAAATTCCACATATAATTACATGAAAGAAGAACATCATCAAAAGGAATGGGTAAGGTCTCTCAAATGTCGAAAATCACAAGTGTCTATCAAATGTCCACATCACACAGGTACACATCAAGATATATCAAAAATACATCAACAATGAAGATACCTATATAATCATCACAAATTTGATATAATAAAGAAGATCTAAGCATGATTGCCTCCTAACTTTGTCAGACAACCCATCATAATATTTTTGCATGTACCTATACATATGGATGGTCCTACACCATCACCTATCCCTACATATGGTCCCCTCGGAGGTCTAGGATATGGACCCAACATTCCTCTACTCTCAAAGTGTCATGAGGAACCACCTCTGACACTTTATGCATAAGAACAAGCACTCTGACTTGCTATAAATAACTCATGATATAAATTATAGTATAACTCACCTCTTTTGATCTCCTCTCGCAAATCTAGCATGGTATGTCTAGTTGCACTGTCTCTAGCCATCTTCTCTAACTGATGGGCTATATCATCTGCTACTCCTCATTATTTTATAACATGATCTCTCTGTGACCTAGTAGCTGCTAAATCTATCTCCATGGTATGAATATCATGATCTCTTTGTGCCTTGGTAGAAGCTAACTCAACCTTAAGTCTTTGAATTTGTCCCTGTAATAATGCGATGTTTGTATGTGTTGTAGAGAAATCCCCACACAAAATCTATATATCTTGGGTTGGAGTATCACCCTAGTCTAGGATACCTCTCTACATAGCCCACCCTAGATCCTATACTATACCTGACCTACCTCTATGAGCTACCTATCCCTGATTTGGAAACAACAATCTCCTCCTCTTTGCAGAATCTCCATCATGATCATTGTCATCTCCTCCCTGCATACCATCATCTCCCACATGATCACTATCCTCTCCTCCATGATTATTGTCATCTTCTCAATGACCATCATCATGTCCTATATGGTCATCATCATCACCACAAGCTCCTCAACTAATAAATCTACCACCTCTCCCTCTCACTTCTCTAACTAGGATATCATCAGATCCGACATCCTCCTCATCTATGTGATCTCTCCTTTGTCCTCCATATCTCCCTGGTTGCCGAGAATGGTCATCATCATCTTCATCACTCTCAAAGGGAGGAACTCGCTCATTTGGTGAAGTCAATCATGGGAACAGATGTTCTAGAAACCACTGTGTATACTCATCATCTATACCTACATCCATCACATCCTCCTGATAATCCAAAGAAACTAGTACTAATCTATGAAAATCATCTCTAGATGCCTCACATGATGCACATGGTCCCCAGGTAGGTTTCTTATTTTGGGTATGTGCATACATCACTAATCCCAAGGGAAAACCCTGAGTCCTTCCAAATTGTTTCCATACTCTGGTAATGATAAATCTCTCAATAATGTAAGGCATGCGACCAAGAAACCATCTCGATGTGAACATATATAACACCTCTCAGAGATCCTTGCGCTACTCCTCACATCCCAAATAAGATCTCCAATAGACAGTATCTAGATCATCAATTTTTTTGTCTCCAATACTCCACCTTTCTCAGCTTCGGCTGGACAAGCAAACCACTTTATCCATAGATGAAGGGCTGACCCTCCTCTTATACTCTCTTTGTGATTGGTCGGGTCACTGGAAGATGCTCCCATCCCCAAATCTATAAAAATTTTGGAATTGTTTCTGTTTGAGGTGTTGGGATTCATGTTTTTTAATTGATGTCTACATATGATTTAGTTTCTTTCATCAAGAGTCTCAGATAAAATTCTTATGACTGGAATAGGCTGGTCTGACAGGGATGTATGGACAGTGCACAATGTTTCAAAGTATGCGAGCATGGATTGTAGTAGAAGGAAGTATGTATAACTTATTTCTAAGGTCGCAGGATTGTATGTGGTTATTTGCATGAGTTATAGTTGTTTTGGTGATGACTGGCTTTATAACAGTGACAGAGGATTATGACAGAGTTAGTCCGTCTATTTTTGGGATAACAAGGATGTGAGCATGTGTTATGTTATGCGATCTTGAGGCATGATAGAAGAATTGTTAGAGAATGTTATTTGAGATTCTTGGATTGTTGGATTCTTGGTGACGCTAGTTGTGATGTGTGATCTTACGAAGACCTATTTATGGCCGACTTCAGTAGTGTAATGTGTTTAGAGGATGGCGAGCTTGGATTATGGATCATGGCACGTAATTGATTATTTATATTTAATGTTTACTTGTTTAACACGTTGTGTATATCTTAGCAAGGGTCCATGTATTTATTTGTGGATTGGAAAATTCTTAACATTCCTAGTGGTACTCAAATCAACAAATTGAATTTCCTATGGACTTGCCAATCCAATGATGGGAAACCCAAGAGATCTGGCCAACTAACAAGGTTTTAACCAAATCAATTTTAAACCGTATGCAATTCTCACTCTACAGAACCAAGGCTGGTAGGCCTACACCTTAAACCTTTCCTTCAAGTTTCAAGGATTTTTATAGCAGATGAAGAAAACTTCAACACTCTCTTCCTCTATGTGTGACAAAGCAAATTGAAACAAAACCTTAACTGAAAAACTATATGTGATAAAATGCTAACTGTGATGCTTCAAAATGTTTAAAGAATGTTTGTATGTATATGAATTGAAAAGTATAGATGGATAGAATATCACAAAAATATGAAGAATTAATTAAATGACCATAATCCAATATATATGTAGACTAGTGCCTTATTTTCTCATGGGCAATAGAGTCAAGTGATGAACTATAACTGATTGAATGTTTGAAGATGACAAGTTGATGATCACCGAGCTAGAGAAAGTAAATGCAAGACATTAATTCAGTTAATGTATTGTATTGTCATTGATGTCAACTTGATATAGTCTGATTGGTCATATACATAATGTCATAGACTTCAAGAAACCAAAGAGATAAAGTTTATGTTATTGGTAAACATATAAAACCAGTGTACACTGAGTGACAGTAAACATCGATGGATAGTGCACACCGAAACACAGAGAACCCTGAGCAGTTCACAGTGTATACCTAGCACCACAACACTGAGCATAACTGAAGTGAACCCCGATAAGAAATGAAGGTAATGCCCGAGGACAACTAGAGTCAATGACCGAGCAAAGTGGGAGTTGATCATCAATTAGAACTGGAGTTAAGAAATGAAAAAACACCTTAACTGGAAGGAGCTATAATTAGAGTTAGCTAATTGATTACTTTGATTTTATTGACCATTTGAACTAAAGATTTAAAGCTAGTTTTATTCACAGTTGTCAAGGAAAAATCTACGGGATAAATCTAAAGCTATGCTTTAAAGATTAAAGCAATGCATGGAGAGATTTGTGAATCAATAAAGCTATCTACGTCAAGACAAGAAGAAAGAATGGTGAAATAATGTCTATATAAAGAGACAAGTAATACATTATCAAAAGAGGAATCCTAAATATACTTTTGGTGAAGATAAAAGTCTTCATGCAAATCTGATCATACAAGCTGAAGGACAAAGACAATAATTCTGCAGACGTTAAGCAACAAAGAAGCAACAACATTCACTGAGAAGAAAGAACAAGGAGGGGAGAAAATGAACATAAGAGCATATTGATCAAAGAGGTATTATGGACTTACAATAGATCTAACAATCTGCAAGATTAAGTTGTATTAATGAACAAATCATTTACCATTTCAGTTTAACCATTGATTCAAAAAATCTCTTAACCGAATGGGATTTAACAGTCCTTAATGTATTGAGATACTCAAGAGTATCAAAAGGTTTTTCTTGTTGAAAGCATAGTGAATGCCTAAGGTCAAAATACTAATGAATGGTTTTAAATCCACTAACAAGGTCACACTTAACAGTGTGTTTGTAACCTTTAACAGGGTTGGCTCTTCACGGACCTCACTTTAGAAGAGTGAAAATTTTGGGTTACTAGTCCCAAGTGGTTTTTCTCTTAACATGATTTACAAGTTAAAAATCCACGCGTCAAATGTGTATATGGTTCATTTATTTGGTGTTTTTCTTTACAAATTACTAAAATAGGATTGGTTGGTAAACACTAAGTTTATTTACTGATATTCGGTAAAGGCTAGGAAAAGATAAACTGTTATTCGGTAAAGCTTAAGAAAAGGATAAATAGTATATTCACCAAGCATTATATATATGTTAGATTTACACAAGGCATACATCTTGTAGGACTGAAGATAACTAGAGGTTTTATATTTATGGTATAAAGTTTTGGTTGGATTGTTGGATTAATTTTTGAGGCCACTAATTCACCTCCCCTCTCAGTTAATTCTAACAATTGGTATCAGAGCTTGTGTGCTTGGAAGAGAGTTTTAAGACTCAAGCTAAAGATCAAAAGATGAGTAAAAGAGATGTGCCTAAGTTGAACAAAGACAACTTTGCATCATGGAAAAGCAGGGTAAGACTCCACCTCTCAGGTATTGGAAATGATGTCATACAGTACTTGGATACTGAATTTGTTTTACCTACTAGACCTCTAACAGTTGATCAATTGAGAGAGAAACATGAACACAATTATATGATGATAGAACTTGCTTCCTCACTCTCTGATGCTAAAGATGAAAGCCTAAGAGGAAACTTTGATGACCTAAAGATGAATAAAGGAGAAAACATCACTCAATACAGTAGCAAAACCAAAGAAGTTGTCAATGCTATCCGAGGAGTAGGAGGTGTACTTAAAGAAGAAATAGTGGTAAGTAAAATTCTAAGAACCTTATTGCCTATTTATGCTATTAGAGTATCTACAATACAAGAAATGAGAGTAGTAAAAAATAACAATGTTACTCTAGATAGTTTGATTGGTAGACTTATTTCATTTGAGATGAATAACTTTGACAACAATGTCTTACCAACTATTGAGTCTGCATTCAAATCTTCTCTAAAAATTAGTAAATCAAGTCATAAACACACTATGAGAAATGATAGTGAAAGTGATAGTGATGAACACGAACTTGATGAAATTGAAGCACTAATGGCTAGAAGATTGCAAAGAGACAAAGGTAGATACAAAGGTAAATTACCATTGGTATGTTTTAATTGCAAATAAATTGGACACTTTGTTGCTAGATGTCCTAACAAGAGAAAAGATTATATAAGCAATGAAAGATCTTATGAAAAGAAGTTTGATAGAAGTGATGACCGAGATTAATGAAGAAATTGACACTCTGACAGAAGAGATAACCAAGACTACAAGGACAAAGGCAAGAAGACTTGTTACCTGGCTAAGAACAAAGCTGAAAATACTGACACCGAGTCTGATGAAGATATTGAGGTAGTATTTGTTGCTATGAGGGATGATTCAGAAGAATAAAGGTATGTTGAAACTACACTCATATCTAAGGTCAGTAAAAATGATGTCTAGATTATTGATAGTGGATGTACTCACCACATGACTGGAGATAAGGAAAAGTTTGAAACTTTTGAATATTATAATGGTGGATCAGTAAGAATAGGTAATGACTCACCTTGTCCAGTTTAAGGTAAAGGAACCATCATGTTGAATAATCTGATCAAATGTGAAAATGCATATTGGGTGAAAGGACTAAACTATAATCTATTGTGTGTTTCATAGCTGAATAATACATGACACCGAGTTGCATTTGAGAACAAAAAGGCAAATATCTATAATGAATCAGGAAGGTTGATCGGTACTGGTGAACAAACAAAAGGTAACCTATTCTATCTTGATGATATTAAGACCACTTTTTTATTGGCTAGAAATGAAGACATTTGGTTGTGGCATAAAAGGTTATGTCATGTGAATTTTGACAACATGGTTAGGATAAGCAAGAAGAGAAAGGTAAGAGGCTTACTGAGCATGTCAAAACCCGACCATGTCATGTGTAAGAATTGACAAAAAGGTAAAATGACAAAGTCTAGTTTCAAGAGAAAAACCTACACATCTAATTCTATTATAGAGCTAGTCCATACTGACTTATGTGGACCAATGAGAATAAAGAGCTATTATGGTGATATATACTTCATTCTATTTGTTGATGATTATTTAAGAATGATGACTGTCATGTTCTTAAAAAAAAAATTAGAAGCATTTAAGATGTTTAAATGGTATAAAGCTATAGTTGAAAAACAAAGTGGAAAGGAACTAAAATGTTTAAGGTCAGATAGAGGAGGATAATTTATTTATGATTAATTAACTAACTTTTTTAATGAACATGGAATTACAAGACATGTTTCTGCACCGAGAACACCATAGCAAAATGGGATTGCTGAAAGAAGGAATAGATCAATCATTGACTATGCTAGAACATTGATGATTGGAAAATGCATCACACAATAATTCTAGAGAGAAGCTGTAAGTACTATTGTCTATACATTAAACTGAGTTCAATTGAAGAAAGACACCAATAAGACACCTTATGAGCTATGGTATGGATACACACCTAATGTAAGTTACTTAAGAATTTTTGGAAGTCAATGTTATATTTTGAAAGATGATAGAAATGGAAAGCTTGACTCCAAAAAATATGAAGGAATATTTCTAGGTTATTCTACCAAAAGAAAGGCTTATAAATGTCTTAACAAATCCTCTAACAAAATCATTGAAAGTGAAAATGTCAAAGTGGATGAATTTGCTAAGAAAAATGATGAGGAAAGAAGAAAAGAACTAGAAGATTACAACATATTTGTCTACAGTGAAGAACTTGACACTCTACCTGAGCAATAGTGTATCGCTACCAAGCAACAGAACAATGCAACCGAGCAACAAGCTGCACACACCAAAAATTAGGAAATTGCTCACAATGATGAACCGAGCAATGAAGATCAAAATGAACGTCAAGATGATGATCAGAATGATGAACAAAGATCTAAACCAGTACTTGCCAAGTATATCAGAAGAAACCATCCACAAAACAAGATCATAGGAGACAAAAAGGCTAGAATGAGAACAAGAAGTAAGTCATTGGACACTAGATGTTTGATTTGTGATTTTGATCCTAAATCTGTCAATATTGCACTTGAGAATCAAGAATGGGTCAGTGCTATGAATGAAGAGGTTGACTAGATTGAAAATAATAGAACATGAACATTAGTACCTAGACCGAATGACAAAAATGTCATTGGTACCAAATGGATATTCAGAAACAAACTGAATGAGAACAGATAAGTCTCAAGGAACAAAGAAAGACTAGTATGTAAAGGGTACGCACAAGAAGAAGGTATTGACTATGGAGAAGCCTTTGCACCTGTTGCTAAGCTAGAAGGAGTAAGAATTCTACTTGCTTATGCTTCTTTCAAAGGATTCAAAGTATACCAAATGGATGTCAAATCTACATTCCTAAATGGAATACTAGAAGAAGAAGTATACATGAAACAAACAGAAGGGTTTTTTGATCCTAAAAAGAGGAACATGGTTTGTAGACTACACAAACCCTTGTATCGATTGAAACAAACACCGAGAGAATGGTATGAAATACTTCACTCTTATCTCATTAGTATTGGATTTGTAAGATCAAGTGATAACAATAATATGTATTTAAAAGAAGATATTGATGATAACATTCTGATTGCTGAGATATTTGTTGATGATATCATATTTAGATGTAATGATATGTTATGAAAATCATTTGCTAATGAAATGAGCAAAGAGTTTGAGATGTCAATGTTTGGAGAGATAAAAAAATTTCTTGGTCTACAAGAAGTTATGAAGATATTCAAAATGGAGGACTCCAAGCCAGTTGGAACACCGATGGAAACCATATGCAAACTGATAAAGGAAGACAAGTCATTCAAGGTAAATCAAACCTTATATAGATCTATGATTGGAAAAATCATGTATGTTGTACATACTAGACTAGATATAGTACATGCAGTTGGTATAGTTGCAAGATTATTTTCTAATCCCAAGTAAATCACACATGACTTCTATTAAAAGAATTATGAGATATCTAAAGAATACCAAAGACTATGGTCTGTGGTATAATAAAGAAGGAAAATTTGAGCTACAAGTGTATACCCATGCTGATTGGGCTGGAAACATAGATGATAGAAAGAGAAAAATAGGAGGATAATTCTTTATGGGTGACAGACTTGTCACATAGATAAGTAAAAAGCAAGGTTGCATATCTCAATCCATTGCACATGTAGAATATGTGGTTGCTACTGCAAATTGCTCTAACATTGCATGGATAAAACAATTGCTGAAAGGTATGAATATGGAAATCCTTGATCCAATAATCATCTATTGTGATAATACAAGTGCTATCAACATTCCAAGAACCCTGTGATGCATGCAAAGACAAAGCACATTTCTATCAAGTATCATTACTTAAGGGAACAAGTAAAAGAGAAAGAGGTGATACTGGAATATGTACAATCCAAGGAACAATTAGTAGACATATTCACAAAGTCACTACCAAAAGATACAGTTGAGTACTTGAGGAAGAGACTAGGGGTCTGACCCTTGTCTACTAGTCACTAAGCTGACTTGGAGGCTGCATCATCCTACACATTATCAAAAGATCATTCATGTTGATGCAAGAAAAGATATGGACCGCAATGACATATCAATACAAGAAAGGTACTTATCTGAACCAAACACCAGAGATATTGTTGGCTACTAAAGAGCTATATTACTGTTGGAAAAGAGATATACAATGATATATTTTAGTTTGGCATTGTTGTCAAAGGGAGCGATGTACTTAATGAAAGGGAGAGATGTACTCAATGAATATATCCATATGAAATATCTATCTTGATCATCCAAAGGGAGAGAAGAGAAATATCCATGAAGGAGAGGAACAGTCAAAGGGAGAGAAATATTCAAAGAAACAACCATCCATCTAAGGGAGAGAATTGGAGAAAGTGAACACTGAATATCTATCTAGAAAAAGGGAGAAGAGATTCTACAACAAAGGGAGAGATGGAATCAAAAGTTGCTACATCTATCTAGTGAAGGGGATAAAGAATGAAGAAAGCACTCTGCAAGAATCAAATCTAACCTAGAAGAGCTTATCGAGAGTCAGATGTTTGAATTGGTTATAAAATAATAAGTTTGGTATGATGTGGCATATTTCATATTGTTTTGATAAGTATGTTGCCATCAATGCGAAAAGAAAAGATTGATGAACTATAACTGATTGAATGTTTGAAGATGACAAGTTGATGATCATCGAGCTGCAAAAAGTAAATTCAAGACATTATATCAGTTAATGTATTGCATTGTCATTGATGTTAACTTGATATAATCTGATTGGTCATATACATAATGTCATAGACTTCAAGAAACCAAAGAGATAAAGTTTATGTTATCGGTAAACATATAAAACCAGTGTACATCGAGTGACAGTAAACACCGACAAACAGTGCACACCGACAGACAGAGAACCCCGAGTAGTTGAAAGTGTATACCGAGCACCACAACACTGAGCATAACTAAAGTGAACCCCGAGCATAACTGAAGGTATTTCCTGAGGAAAACTGGATTCAATGACCAAGAAAAGTGAGAGTTGATCACCGATCAGAACTGGAGTTAGAAAATGACAAAATGCTTAGCTGGCAGGAGCTATAATTAGAGTTAACTGTTTGATTACTTTGTTTTTATCAACTAGTTGAACTGAAGATTTCAAGCTATTTTTATTCACAGTTTTCAAGGAGAAATATACGGGATAAATCTAAATCTATTCTTTAAAGATTAAAGCAATGCATGGTGAGATTTGTGGATCAAGAAAGCTATCTATGTCAAGAAAAGAAGATAGAATGGTGAAAACATGTCTATTTAAAGAGACAACTAATACATTATCAAAAGAGGAATGCTGAATATAATTCTGGTGAAGATATAAGTCTTCATGCACATCTGATCATACAGGCTGAAGGACGGAGCCAAGAATTCTACAGACACCGAGCAACAGAGAAGCAAAAACATTCATCTAGCAGAAAGAACAAGGAAGGGAGATAAGGAAAAGAAGAGAATATTTATGAGAGAGGTATTATGGACTTATAATAGATCTAAAAATCTGCAAGATTAAGTTATATTAATGAATGGATCATTTTATGTTTCAGTTTAACCATTGATTTAGAAAATCTCTTAACCGAGTGGGATTTAACAGTCCTTAATGTATTGAGATACTCAAGAGTATCAAAAGGTTTTTCTTGTTGACAGTATAGTGAATTTCTAAGGTCAAAATACTAACCAATGGTTTTAAATCCTCTAACAAGGTCACACTGAACACTGTGTTCATAACCTTTAACAAGGTTGGCTCTTCACCGAGATCACTTCAGAAGAGTGAAAATTTTGGGTTACCGGTCCCAAGTGGTTTTTTCCTTAACAGGGTATCCACATTAAAAATCCATTTGTAAAATTTGTATATGGTTCGTTGATTTGATGTTTTTCTTTACACATTACAAAAATAGGATTGGTCGGTAAACACTAATTTTATTTACTGATATTTGGTAAAGGCTAGGAAAAGATAAACTGCTATTCAGTAAAGCTTCAGAAATGGCTAAATAGTATACTCATCGAGCAATATATATATGTTTGATTTACACAAGGCATACATCTTGTAGGACTGAATATAACTAGAGGTTTTATATTTATGGTATAAATTTTTGGTTGGATTATTAGATTAATTTTTTAGGCCAATGATTCACCCCCCCTCTCAGTTAATTCTAACATCACGATCATCCCAATCCTTTGTACAACCTTAGAGACAGTTTGCAAGAAACATATCACTTCAAAGGTGTTATGAAATGAGTATATAACCTAAGTTAATTCATAGTTATCTCAACTGAATCAATTTTCAAATGATAGACCGATTGATTGTGGCCATAATCAATTGAATTTAACCATGCGGGATGAAAAGACCAATTGATAATAAAAACTATGAATCTGAATCAGGAATATGCTACACCAAACTATCACTTTGAAGAAAATCTATAGATTTTATCTAAGGGACTAATTGAAAATGAAAATGAATCTATTCCCACAGATGAGAGAAAAAGGTGACTTATCTTTATTGATTTTAGAAAAATGATACAAGTAAATCCATGTTACAGTTTGTAATATAAGAAAGTAGATATGTTTTGATTTTAAGGTTTGCTATTATCCTATATTACATTTAAAAGAATGATCTAATTGTTTATTGAAATGTAGGGGGTAAATAACATGCTCTCCTTCTATCCTCAGATGTACAAATGAAAGATCCAAATTGATTAATCCAAAATGGAAGGATCAATGCATAAATGAATCAACCATTTGGAAATAAGGACAAAAAGGAAGATCTTAAGTACCCGTTTATTTATTTGAATGTGCAATAGATGTAGAAAGATTGATAACCTTTAAATAAATAATAGAAATAAATAATTCTAGCAAGTAGTAGAAGTAAATCTAATAATGAAGCTATGATATTCAATAGATATGAAATTGTATTTCGAATGTAAACAAGTATGTAAATATGAAAGCTTGAACTCAATTAGAAACCATAAACCTCCATGATTATATGCTTGGAATCCACCTTGAGGAGAGAATGAGAGAGTCTTGAAGATGCACAAAGGATCTTGAAGGAAGATCACACCATCATGATGGATAGATCTAGGGCTTGAATAATGAATCTTGAATGTTTGAACCAAATCCCTTCAAAGGCTTGAAAGCTTGAATCCTTGATCTTCAATGGAGAACTTTAATGCTTGAGAGGAAGAATTGAATACTTTGAAGGCTTGAAAACATGCAGAATAATGGATGCTTGAAATTTTTTCTTAATGATAGTTTTTCTTCACCTAGAGCTTGAGATTATCCTTCTTATCACTTAGTTGATGGTTTTTCACTTAGAGAGACTTAGTGCTTAGAGAAAATGAGAGGAGAAAACTTCCTTTTATATGAAACTAGGGCACAATCTTCTAGAGAGGAAGACATAGGAGAATTAAATTCCAATTAGGCCTATACCCCTAGAAGAGGACCTATATTAAATATTATTTAAGAATCATCACTTTGGAACCCAAAACAACCGACCTGGAAGCGGCAAATGAATTTTTGATGACCTCTGGCAGCTGACAAACTTCCAGATTGGAAAGGGGGACCCAGGTCAAGGTTGAGGTCATCCTTGACCTAGGTCAAGGTCAAGGTCAACCTTGACCCAGGGAGTCAAGACCCCTGGAAAACATGCCAGATGGGATGTAAGGTGTGCGGAAAGGCCCAATTAGGGTCCTAAAAAGACATAGAAGTAGGAGAGGATGCAGAAATGAGGGGACAGTATGATGGTGGTCAAAAACACCCCCTAAGGAGGGATAAACATTATTAACATGGAATTTCTTCCATTTTAAGATGATACATAAAGCCCCCACTTTAGCGGGAGTATGGAAATTGAACATACTCGCGGTAAAGTTAGAAGAAAGACTCTGGTGGATCGCAACAAGGTAGAATATCACTAAATCAAGGACATGAGCCCCAAAACCAAGGATTATAAATCAACATACATGCATAAAGATATGAAAGTAAAGGGCAATTAATCATAAAGAACGTACATGATTACATAAGCAAGACAAGAGCAACACTATAGATAACATAGCTTCATGATATAATCCTACTACCATGAAAGCGAAAGAGAGAAAGAGAGATAGTGATTACCTCACCTAGCAAGATGCCCACCTTACCATGAATCACCAAGGAGGGAGATCCCAACAGGTTCACCCATAAACTGTGCTTTGTAATTGTAATGCATCTTCTGACGGTTTTTGAGATATCCATAGATCCACATTCTTGTATCACTATGGAATATAAAATGCGTGTCTTTTCTAGATTTAGAAACTTATGTGCATTACCTTCCAAGGATTTAGCATATTGTAAAATTGAAAATGTGTATATCTTCAGGATTTAGCAAATTATGTGCGTTACCTTCTGAGGATTTAGAAAAAATAAAAATAAAAATGCGTGTCTCTTCAGGATTTAGCAACTTATGTGTGTTCCCTTCCGAGCATTTAGCATGTTGTAAAATGTAAAATAATGTAAAATATAATATAAGGGAGACCCTATATATTCCCCCCTCCTTATCATGACTACCCACTAGGTAGGATAAGGAAGAGAAAGAGGATACCTACTTCACAAGGTAAGGAGATATCCAATGTAACAACAATGTACACTATATCCTTAGCAAAGAGTATTGACCCTTACCTTTAAGAACATAGATAGTCGTGAAATGGATATGTCACATATGGAAAAGGATCCTCTAAGAGGAAGAGATCTTATCATCAAGACCCCCACCATAGAGGAGTGCTTAAGATAAAATGTCATCTTCCAAAGAAAAGAGGGACTAAAGATTCAATTATCAAGCCCCCTGCGATGAAGAGGAAGAAGAATCTCAGAATGAAGGAGTCAAACTCTAACGCAAAGCAAAGGAAAGAGTTTATCAAGAGCATAGTTTGAAAAATAAATAAGAGGTGATGACCTAGGAAAATCACCTCTCATATAAGAGGGCATCCATAGCCCAAAACGTAAATCTTTATAAGGAAATAATGATGTATGATAAACAAATGCCACTAAGCTAAGGAAAGTATATCCTTAGATAGAGGAAGAAGGAAAATACCTTGCCCCCCAAGGATGAAAGCAAGGGATATATCAAATTATATCAAGAGATATTGTAGCAAAGAGATATCTTTACAAAACAAATATCCTAGGAAAGATATCCTGAATGATTACAAGTGAAGAAAGTATGTATCATAATAGAAAATTATAAGGATAGAATATAAAAAGAATAACCAATTAAACTCAAAACAAAGTACATGCTAAGAGAATAATGGATCCTAGAAGACTCAAATAAAATACCTCTTTCCCCCCAGTTAAGAGACAAGAGGAGAAATATTATCTAACTTATAGAAGAATGAGGGGAATGCCCTATATCAAAATTATGAAGAAATTGTAATACTGCATAGGAATGAGATATAATTCCTAAGGAAGCTCTTTCTCTAACATATAGCTTGAAATGCACACAATAAACAAGTAAATATGTATTACTATAATAAAAAGGACATCTATATTTAGAGAGAGCATTTTTTGGAATAGGTTTAAAGATCTCTTTCTTGGAATTCATTAACTGGACATACACTTTCTTAGCCACATCTTGAGGAGTATCACGGTGATCTAAAGAGGGTGTTGGAAGAATAACATAAAGAGGAGGACGATGGTTAAGATCTACTACCTTGATTATAGGAGGAGGGAAACCTATACCATGCATATCTTGTTTAGGAGATGAATGAATCAGGTTTTTAATGCCTTGTTCATTGGTACCAAGCCCTAAACCTTTATAGCCTTGTTTATCCACCATAGTATATTTGGTAGTGTACATATCTTGCAAAGATTCTACAGGAGGAGATTGATTATGGTGTTCATGAGAGAATATTGTATGTGGTGGAATGATAGGTTGAGAAGAGGTTTCCTTGTTTTTCCCTTTAATATCATCATGGATCGGATAAGAAGGGGAAGGTAAATGAAAGAATTCTCAAACATCAGTATCATGAATCCTAGCTTGGGCCCCATCATAAATGTGGGAAGAAATAGGGATATAAGATGGAGAAATAGAAATAGGAATATTTGGAATTGGATTAGGATTGATAGGATTTGGATTAGGAGATAGATTAGGAATGATAGGAGGAAGATTAGTAGATGGGGTATCATCTACCCAATTCTTCACATAATCCAAAAGAGTAATGAGTCCACTACACAAATCCTTAATGAAAGTTTTGAAAGTAGGAAGACTAGTATTAGTTAATCTCAAAATAGCATAAGCAAGTTAAACATGAAGATTGACAAACATAATGAAGTGGATGATACTTTTATAAACATCATAAGTACTATAAAGAGATGCTAAAAGAAGCATAATGAAAAAAGTAACCATACACCAAAGCATCTTAACGATCTTCATAGTGAATGAAATGTAAGAAGTGTTTTTATATTTTTATGAGTATGTAGATTTTTTTTGTAGTTTGAAATGCAAGAGCAAAAGATAAAACTAATTTAATATGCAAGATCTAGTCTCTAATAAAAATAGGAAAAGCATCTAACACCAAAAATAAAGAGTTGTCTATCATGAGTTCACAAAAATGTAACATAAGAAAATAGATATGTTTTGATTTTAGGGTTTTCTATTATCCTATATTACATTTAAAAGAATGATTTGATTCTTTATTGAAATGTAGGGGGTAAATAACATGCTCTCCTTCTATCCTTAGATGTATAAATGAAAGATCCAAATTGATTAATCCAAAATGGAAGGATCAATGCATAAATGAATCAACCATTTCAAAATAAGGACAAAAAGGAAGATCTTAAGTACCCATTTATTTATTTGAATGTGCAATAGATGTAGAAAGATTTATAACCTTGAAATAAATAATTGAAATAAAGAAAGCTAGTAAGTAGTAGAATTAAATATAATAATGAAGCTATGATATTCAATAGATATGCAATTGTATTTTGAATGTAAACAAGTATGTAAATATGAAAGCTTGGACTCAATTAGAAACTATAAACCTCCATGATTGTATGCTTGGAATCCACCTTGAAGAGAGAATGAGAGAGTCTTGAAGATTCACAAAGGATCTTGAAGGAAGACCACACCATCATGATGGATAGATCTAGGGCTTGAATGACGAATCTTGAATGTTTGAACCAAATCCCTTCAAAGGCTTGAAAGCTTGAATCCTTGATCTTCAATGGAGAACTTGAATGCTTAAGAGGAAGACTTGAATACTTTGAAGGCTTGAAAACATGTAGAACAATGGATGCTTTAAATTTTTGCTTGATGATAGTTGTTCTTCACCTAGAGCTTCAGATTATCCTTCTTATCACTTAGTTGATGGTTTTTCACTTAGAGAGACTTAGTGTTTAGAGAAAATGAGAGGAGAAAAATTCCTTTTATATGAAACTAGGGCACAATCTTCTAGAGAGGCCGACAAAGGAGAATTAAATTCCAATTAGGCCTCTACCCATAGAAGAGGACCTATGTTAAATATAATTTAAGAATCATCACTTTGGAACGCAAAATAGCCGACTCGAAAGTGGGAAATGAATTTTTGATGACCTCCAACAACCGACAGACTTCCAGATTGGAAAGGGGGACCCAGGTCAAGGTCGAGGTCATCATTGAACTAGGTCAAGGTCGAGGTCAACCTTGGCCTAGGTCAAGGTTGAGGTTGAACTTGACCCAGGGAGTCAGGACCCCTGGAAAACATGCCAGATGGGATGTAAGGTGCCTAGAGAGGCCCAATTAGGGTCCTAAACAGACACAAAAGTAGGAGAGGATGCAAAAATGAGGGGAAAATATGATGGTGGTCAAAAACACCCCCTAAGGAGGGATAAACATTCTTAACATGGAATTTATTCCATTTTAAGATGATACATAGTTGTTGATAAAAAACCATCCAATCTCACTAGAGTCACCGTAATATGGAAAAATAATGTGCCTTCTGTATTGATCTTGGTATCCTTATTTATGTCAAGTCCAAAGGATGTGAACAAGATTCAAATCAATACATCTATTCATAACTAATACCTAATCCTAGGATCAATAACTGAACAGTTACAATTACATCTCAAGAATGATTAGTCATCCTTGTATGAAACTCAATTATCAACCCAAAGAGATAAGAATAACAGTTACTAACAAATCACTTTTGATTTGTTAGAAACAACTCAGAATAATGATTCTATGTTAATATATTATGGTTCTTCCACCATACTTTCATCTATATATTTATGCTTCTGATAATGGATGTATTTCCTAGAAAGTCGAATAGCTTTATCATTTTGAACAGGAACGTCGACGTTGTTGACCATCCTCTATTATCCTTCACCTTTATAAGAATCCTCCAAGTAACATTTATATGTGGTAATCATCCTCTATTCCATCATGGTTGCCTTATTTGGCCAGTAGATAATTTCATGTTTTTCCACCTTTTGAAAACCCTGAACAACCATGTCGATGATATTTTAATCAAACAGATGAACCCCTCATTAATTAAAAATATAATTTAAAACATGAAATGAATAATATATAAAATTTCCCTATCGATGTTTCCATCTAAGCTCTCTGCTCTGTCAACCATCAAAGACATGTGGAAACCAATCATGCTCTCGCAGCTGATAAAGACCTTGCAACTTCTCATTGCGAGTGATCGTTGGTCGTAGATCATGTTTAAATTTAATTGTCGATCTTCAATATTTGTTTATATCAGTCTTTAGTTGGTCTGGGGCACATGGAATTTAGTTGCACTCTCATTCCAAATAAAAGATGTTATCCTTTTCATTGTGATTAAACAATGACCGTAGATAAGATCTAAAAAACACCGTTTGATCTTCTTTATTGTCCTTTTCACTTCCCTGATCAATCTTGTAGGCCTAGGACACGTTTCATCACATCGCGCCCTTGCACTAGATAAAGATCTTGCACCTTTTAATTTTGAGTGAATGCTAGCCATGGATGAGATAAAATTCAAACCGTAGATCTTTTTATCTCATTTCTTAGACTTTAATGGGTCTGGGACACGCGACAATCAAGTGTACTCTCACGATAGATAAAGAACTTGCAATTTTTCATGGTGAGTGAACGCCAACGGTAGATCTATTTGGATCCTATCTAATATTTAATTGTTGATGAACCCACAGCTTGGGTTTAAAACCTGATCATCTTTATTGACTATTTAAGTCATCATCGTTGATTTCACCCATGTGCTAAAAGATCAAAACTTTAGTTTCTAAAACTTTAACCGGCTATACAGATGAAGTGTATCCTTATCATCTTGATCAACCAATCAGTTTCCACCAACTAGATCCTTGTCATCTCTTTGTCATAATTCTATAGGCCTGGGACACGCGTCACAATATCATGGTGCCTTGAAGACTAAACAGTGTGCATCTGGGCTTTGAGGCATCACGCCAACTGTAGATCCTGTCCGACTGTTAACCGTTGAAAGATCTGTCATGTAAACCAAAGTGTATCCTTGTCAACATGCCCAATGAACCAAATGATGCCACTTGTATCCTCATCATCTTATTTTTATATGTCGATGGGCCTAGAAAACGTTTCATTTAGGCATGATTCCTTAATGGATAGATAGAGTGCATCTTGTGTTTAAGGAAACACACCGACCATCAGATGAAGTTCGATCTCTGCGATGCTTATTCTGTCTTGAATTTAGTCAACCGGGATCTAGAATAATATGTGGTGACTATTCATGATCCTGCGATGGGTAAAGAACATCCATATTATGATCATCAAGATTATGACCACCGTTGATCTTTGTTGGGATTTAATTGTCGAGTGAGTCTGCATGAAAATAGTCAAACAGACCATGAAAAACATACACAACGACTAGAAAAATGAATTGCAACATGAATAAAACCAAAGTAAAACAAAAACATGTAAGATAAGATATTTGCAAAGGTATAAAAATACTTCTCTAAAACATGTGGATTTGTTCTGCGAATTTGGGTTTCACCAAGGCCGACCTAATTGCTTGTTGTAACTTGTATAAAGGAAAGTGATTTCCTATTGTTGTAACATGGAGGTGGAATGTGAAGAAGATGTGGATGTGATTAATGTTGATATAGAATAGTGATAGTAGTTGTAATGCACTTCATTGGAACTGTATAAGAAAAGAAATTTGTTTTTAGTCAGTTCATTGTTATAAGTATATCTCTATACTTTCTCTTGGATAGTGGATCCAGAAGGTGGGTTTAACCTTCTCATTTGACAGGGATTTTTACTAAATATAATACTCAGCTCCTAACAAGGCTAGATCTCCTAAAAGAGATATTATACTCTTAGTACATTATTTGTGGGTGCTAATTCCCACTGGGGTTTTTCCCTTAATAGGGTTTTTCTCAACAATAAATACTTGTGTTATGATTTTCATTGTGTAATTGGTGTTTGAGTTAAATGTTTAATAAATTGGGAACACAACTGATTCACCTTGCCCCCCTCCTAGTTGTGCTAGCAATTGGTATCAGAGCTTGTGGTCCTCTGAGAGAAAGCTTAACCGCTTGAGGAGATTCTACGATGGCTTTCTATAGGAAGGAATGTCCAAAATTTGATGCTAAAAATGTTGATAGTTGGAAGAACAAGATGAGAACTCATTTGATATGTTTGGGAATTGAATACTCTAGATGATTATAAGGAAGGATGAACTAGTCAAGGTAGAAGATGATTTAGAGAGTGCTATTGAGGAAGAAAATAAATTATTTTCTTGCAATATGGTTACAAGGGAAGCACTGATAAGTGCGCTCTTTGAGGAAGAATTTATAGAGGTTAAAGATCTTGATTTAGCTCACAAGATATGGACAAGGATAGAGGCTCTATATGAAGGAGATCAGTCCACTAAGAAAGAAAAATTATTGAATTGGAAGGCTAAAATGGAGACTCTAAGGATGTGAGATGATGAGAATATCAAAGCATATGTATAGGGGTTATAGAGGTTGTTACTGGAATCAAAAACTCAGGAGACACATATACTTAAGATGAAGTGATCACAAAGATTCTTAGATCTTTGATTCCTGTTTACAAGACTAAAGTGAAAGCGGTAGAGGAGATCATACCACTGAAAAAAAATTTCAATAGAGAAGTCCTGATTGATAAGATAAACACCTTTGAGATCGCAGAGTTGCAAGATGTTTTTCCCAAAGTAGAGTTTGCATTCAAGGCTAGTGTTCATAATGACAAAAGCACCTTATCAAGCCTTGCGACCTCTAGAAGAAGCAATAGACATGAAGATCTTGGAGAATATGCTAATGAGTGGGTAGAGATTTAAGAAGTACAAAGGAAAGTGGATGAACTTGTGGCTCTAATATCAAGAAGGGAAAAGAGAGGTAAGGGTAAATTTGAAGGGGAGTTACCCCTGAAATGTTTTTCTTTTAATAATATTAGTCATTTTGCATCTAGATGTCATACAAGGATTCCTAAGTATAAGCCTAAGTTTCATAAGCCTAATTACTCAAAAGATAAGGAATGCTACTATGCTAGTGAAGGTGTGTCTGATGATGATATTGTGGATAAGGATAAAATTGGATTTATTGCTATTAAAGATGATGAGCCAGTTCATGAAGAAAAAGCACTAGAATCGCATGTTGAAAAGAAATCAGAATAGATCATTGATAGTAGATGTTCACATCACATGACTAGTGATAAAGATAAATTTATTAAATTGAGTAAATATGATGGTGGTGTAGTCAGATTCAGACATAACACACCTAAGTTGATCATTGGAGTAGGTTCAATATCTCTTGATGGGAATACTAACATTGATAATGTCTTACTGGTTGATAGACTTAAGCATAATTTTTTGAGTTTTTTATAGCTTGTAGACAAGGGATATCACTTATATTTCATGAATGGAAAATGTACTATCAAAGGTCAGTTTGGAAATCTGATCGCATTAGGTACTAAATCAAGAGGTAATGTGTTTGAGTTGAATAATATTGAGGAAAATTATTTTTTTGTGAAGGTAGATGATAGTTGGTTATGGCATATAATGTTTTGTCACATAAACTTTGATAATATTGTAAAGGCCAGTAAAATTAATGCAGTCAAAATTTTTTCAAAAATTGTGAAGCCTATTTGTATAGTCAAAAAATGGAAGCACTTCCATGATAGACTAGTTTAGCCTTCCGAGTAAGTGGTTTGGGGTTATGTCAAGCACCTTGAATGGGTTCTTGATCTAGACTTGGCTTTCCCCCTATTCTGCCCCACCTTTCACTTCTTTCCAACCTAATTTTTGCATCCTGGACTGCAGATCTGAGATCTTTGACCTCAGGGTTAGGGTTGACCTTTTGGGTCTATGTCAACCTCGACCCTGACCTAGGTCAAGGTCTACCTTGACCTTGACCCAGGGTTCAAATTTTAGGGTCTTGCAGTTTCTGGATGTCGGTCTTTGCAAAAGTTGTTTCCCACTTTCGGGTCATCTGTTTCAGGTTCCAATGCATCGATTCCTAAATTATATTTAATATAGGTCCTCTCCTAGGGGTAAAGGCTTTAATGGGAATTTAATTACCCTATGTTGGCCTCCTTAGAATATTGTGCCCTAGTTTCATATAAAAGGGAGCCTTCTCCTCTCTTTTCCTCTAAGTCTTCTAATCATGATCAAGAATTCTCAAACTATCTTCAAGTGTGATTCAAGCAAACTAAGGAGAAAGATTTCAAGAAAGAATTCATCCATCATGAAGCATCCATTCATAAAAGAGATCCATGGGAGGCCATTGAAGGATTCAAGCTACATAGGTTCCCTTTTGGTGATCTCTCCATCCATCTTCTTCCAAGCCTCTTCATAATCAAGAACCCATTCAAGATTTGATGTTGGAGATCTACAAGCAATTGATTGAAGACATCCCACATTCTAAATTCTAGATCCATTGGTGCATACATACTTTTGGATTGAAGGATTCGAATCCTCCACAAGGACTTTTACAAGCAAGGTGAATTTATGCATTTACTTTGTTTACTTTTGCAATTTCAATTACATATATTTGAGGTTGATTCCAAAACTGGGGTTTGACCAAGGAAAACCCCTCCCCCCCAACAAACAGTCCTCTTTTTCTTGCAGGTATAGGTTTGGGACTGTGAATTTGGACTCATATTTGGATACCCTTTTCGGAAAACTTTCAGGATCCGTGAACAAATTTTATGTCAGACCTGTGCAGGTCAAGGTCGACATTATTGGGTCAGGGTTGACCTCACCCCTGACCTAGGTCAAGGTCGACCTCACCCCTGACCTAGGTCAAAATTCATATTTCTAGGTCAGTGGTGACATTTGTGGGTCAAGGTCAACCTTTTTCATAAGACGGTGTTAGATCGGAAAATTATTTTTAGGTTTTTTTCGTCTCTGCGTTTCCTTTTCGGATAATACTTCAGTTTTGCTAGAAATAGAGTACAGACCTCAGAAAATAGAATTCTTTGATCTGCAATATTTCAAGGTTAGTGCATTTATCCTATCCCTTTCAATTCAAATCCTTAATCATTCTAAATCTATCACACATTCCTTTCCATAATACGGGGAAGTTAAGACTTTCCTCTTTGCTCTCATTTCCAAATGATTGATTCATTTGTGCATTGATCCTTTTTGGGTTGATCAATTTGGATCTTTCCTTTGTGCATCTTGGGATAAAAGAGGAATATCTTATCTTTCCCCCGTATATTTCAAATGTTACATTTCTTATGACACATTATTATATGTTACATTTTAGATGTTACACTATTGACACTATGTGTAGAGAGTGTGTAATGGGAAAACAAACTAAGAGCATCTTTAAGAGAAAATCATTTACATTGAAAGAGAAGTTGGATCTAGTACACACAAATCTTTGTGGTCCTACAAGAACAAGACCCTACTATGGATAAATGTATTTTATACTCTTTGTTGATGACTATTCTAGGATGATGTGGGTTGCATTTCTTAAAGAGAAATCTGAAGCATTTGATAAGTTCAAGATTTTTAAGGCAAAAGTTGAGAATGAATCTTGTTTGAAGTTAAAATTTTTGAGGTCAAACAAATGTGGAGATTTACATCCAACATGTTTAATATTTACTATGAAGAGCATGGGATATACAGACATACATATGCTCCAAGAACACCACAGTAGAATGGGATTGCAGAGCGAAGAATCAAGACTATATTAGATGTTTCCAGGACTATGTTGCTTGAAGGAAATGTTCCACATATGCATTGGAGAAAGGCAGTCAGTACTCAAGGCTACACTTTGAATCAAGTACAGACTAGAGAAGGTATAAATAAGACACCTTATGAACTTTGGTTTTATCATAGTCTCATTGTTAAATATTTCAGAATATTTGGTAGCAAGTGTTACATGAAAATCGATTATGAGATAGGAAAGTTTGATTCTAGAAGTGATGAAGGAATTTTCCTTGGATATTCTACAAAAAGAAAAGTTTACAGATGTTTCAATTTAAGACAAAGGAAAATAGTTGAAAGTGCAAATGTGAAGATTAATGAAAGGTTTAAGATTCTAGAAAGAATGTATGATTGTGGTCAGATCTCTGAAAATAGGGAGATTATTACTAGACAATAAGAAAATAAAAATTCTGAAATTGACAATGAAATTGAAGTATGCTTGAGTGAATCTACTAAGACTCTGAAGTATGTTCAGAGAAATCATCCTAAAGATTAGATTATTGGTAATGCTAATAAGAGCGTGATGACAAGATCAAATATTAGGAACAAACTTTGTTTGATTTCACAAGTTGAACCTAAGAATACTAATGAAGCATGTAAAGATGAATCTTTGATCAAGGTAATGTAGGAAGAATTGGATCAGATAGAGAAAAAAACACTTGGGAAGTGGTTCCTGGACCTAAGGGTAAGAATGTGATTGGTACTAAATGGGTTTTCAGAAATAAAATGAATGAAGAAGGCATGGTTGTATGGAATAAGGCTAGATTTGTTTATAAATGCTATTCACAACATGAAGAAATAGAATTTGAAGAAACATTTGCCCCTGTTGCTAGATTAGAAGCAGTGAGTTTGTTCCTTTCTTATGCAACACATAAAGACTTTAAAGTATATCGGATGAAAGTGAAGTCTGCATTTTTTAATGGTGGTCTAGAAGAAGAAGAAATCTACATTGAGAAACCTGATGGTTTTTCTTTAATAGATGATAGAGATTTGAATTGTAGATTTAAAAAGGCATTGTATGGTCTGAAACAAGCTCCTAGAGCTTGGTATGCTCGGTTAGACATGTATTTATTGCTTCTTGGTTTTGGAAAATGTAGTGTAGATAGTAATTTGTACTTAAGAACTAGTGAAGATGGAATATTGATTATTGAGGTATTTGTTGATGACATTATTTTTCCAGGTAATGATGAAATGAGCAAGAAATTTTATGAAGAAATGAAAGTAAATTTGAAATTTCTATGATTGGTGAAATGAAGTTCTTCCTTGGTTTGTAAATTATTCAAAGTAAACATGGTATTTTTATTTCTCAAACCAAGTATCTTAAGGAGTTTCTAAAGAATTCTGGGATGGATGATTGTAAACCTGTTGGAACACCTATGGTTACTAGATGCAAGCTTACTACTACTAATGAAACTCAAAGCATTTTTTCAGATAAATTATAGGTTCATGATTAGAGGTTTGCAATATTTAACTCACACTAGACTAGACATAGCTAGTGCAGTTGGAATTGTTGCAAGGTTTCAAGTTGATCCTAAGGAGACTCACCTTGCTACAGTTAAGAGGATATTTAGATATCTGAAAGAACATTGGAATACAGATTATGGTATGAAAAATCTGATGATTTTACACTGCATTCTTATACTGATGCAGATTGGGTAGGAAGTGTTGATGATAGGAAGATCACTAGTGGTGGTACATTTTTCCTTCGAAAAAGGTTGGTTTCATGGTTGAGTAAGAAGCAGGACTATATAGCTCAATCTACTGCAAAATCAGAATATGTAGTTGCTGCTATAAATTGCACATATATTGTTTGGATGAGATAGATGCTAAAGGACATTGGGATAATCTTTGAAGAACCAATGGTTATACATTGTGATAATACAAGCATAGTGAACATGTCAAAGAATCATGTTATGCATTCAAAGACTAAACATATTTCAATCAAGTATCACTTTTTGAGAGACAAGGTTGCAAAAAAGGAAGTCATATTGGATTACATAAGTACAAAGGAACAAATAGCAGATATATTCACTAAACCTTTGTCAAAAGATACCTTTGAATATCTTAGAGGTATCCTTGTGAGAACTAAATGATGCAGGAATGCATCAGTACAATAGCTAAAAGAGCTATATAATTCATTGGACTTGATGCTTGGATCTACTCCTTAGGGGGAGTGATCACAGGAATACAACATAACATATTTGGGTGATCAAGCACCTAGTTTGTTGCAGGCATGAAGATTTGAAAAAGATACACCTTGCAGTGATCGGATGTGTAAAGAGGAGATATGAAAACCTTTTCCATTGGTGTCAAAGGGGGAGAGATATAAGTAAAAAATCCCTACTATTTTAGGGGGAGTTGTGAAGAGGATATTAACAATATTGTATTAAGGAAGCTACTTTTGGGTTGATGGATTTTCACATATGTTGGGCCTTCAATGCCAAAGGGGGAGATTGCTAGAATTTTTTATGTTTAAGGTGTTGAAATTCATGTTTTGTCATTGATGTCAACATATGATTCAGTTGGTTTCATCAAGAGTCTCAAACAAACTGGTTATTGTGTGTGTTTTTATGTGTCAATCACCTGTACCTACAAATTTTGCAAACACGACACTCTATAACTCATTAGCTTAATTGTTAGCACAAGAAAACATTCAAAACATAAAAATTTAAATCGAGCTATAGCTTCCTATTTAGAAAGAGTTTGATCTAACTATGACATTGCTCTCAGAGTTATGTTTTAGAGCAGTGACACGCAATTCTAAAATGGAAGATTTAAAAATGCTAGAAGCCATTAGTATACATATTAAGATAAAAACATATCAATTCTACATTCATTTGATCCTTTAATAAATTCAAGTGTTTATTAATTAGCTAAGAGTGCATGAATTCATTTCTACAGCATAAGCCTAATGCAAGATTGTAAGATTTTCTGATCATTTGAGCTCAAAATTCACTCCTTTATGGAAAATAAAGTAAAATGAGTGGTTGAGATTGATTCTTGAGGAGTGATTAGGATTAATCCTTTCTTGATCCATGTGTGTCAATTCTCATTGGTCCATCAATTGAGTTTTTCTCTTTGTGGTGAGTTGTAATTTAGGATTAATTATTTAATTTTCTTTAATTAATTACCTTAGCCAAGGGATCTAATGAGATTGATTTAATTATATAAGCCAAGGTAATTAATTAGAAATTAATGATATATTTAGCAATGGTTAATGCTTTCTTTGAGGCATTTCATTGATTTTAGAGAATTATGCCAATAATCAAATAATTAGATTAGCATAATTGGGAGAAAGATCTTTAGTTAAGGAAAAATGGGGTCTCTGGTTAGAGTAGCCCAATTTAGGGTGGTTACAGTTATGACTGGAACATGCTGGTTTGACAGGGATGTACAGACAGTGTATGATGTTTCAGAGTATGTGAGCATGGATTAAAATAGAAGGAAGTATGTATACCTTATTTCTAAGGTTGTGGTGGAACACAAATTCGTAGAACAAATCCACATGTTTCAGGGAAGTATTTTTCTACCTCTGCAGATATCTTATCTTACATGTTTTTGTTTTACTTTGGTTTTATTCATGTTCAAATTCATATTTCTAGCTGTTGCGTATGTTTTTCGTGGTCTGTTTAACTATTTTTATGCAAACTTACTCGACAATTAAATCCCAGCAAAGATCAACGGTGGTCGTAATCCCGTGATGAGAATATGGATGTCCTTTACCCATTGCGGGATCATGAATAGTCACCATGTATTATTTTAGATCCCGGTTGACTAAATTCAAGACAGAATAAGCATCACAAGATTAGACTTCATTTGACAGTCGGCGTGTTTCCTCAAACACAATATGCATGCTATCTATCCATTAAGGAATCACGCCTAAATGACACGTGTCTTGGGCTCGCTGATGTATAAAGATAAGATGATGAGGATATATGTGGCATCATTTGGTTCATTGGGAAGTTTGACAAGGATACACACTAGTTTACATGATATATCTTTTAACGGTTAACATTCAGACATGATCTATGGTTGGCGTGATGCCTCAAAGCCGAGATGCACAATTTTTAGTCTTCAAGGCATCGCGATATTGTGACGTGTATCATGGGCCCATGGAAGTATGAAAGTGAGGTGACAAGGATCCAGTTGGTGGAAATGGATCAGTTGATCAAAATGATAAGGATACACTTCATCTCTGTAGCTATTTAAAGTGCAAGCAACTAAGGTTTTGATCTTTAGCACATGGGTGAAATCGACGGTGATGACTTAATGGGACAATAAAGATGATTGGGTTTTAATCCAAGCAGTGGGTTCATCAAAGGTTAAATTTTAGGCATGATCCAAACAGATCTATGATCGACATTCACTCACCATGAAAAGTTGCAAGCTTTTTTATCTATCGCGAGAGTGCGTTTGATCGTCGTGTGTCTCAGACCCATTAAAGTCTAGGAAATGAGATAAAAATATCTACAGTTTGAATTTGATCTCATCCACAGCTAGCATTCAATCAAAATAAAAAGGTGTAGGGTTTTTATCTGGTAGGAGGGTGTGATTGGATGACACATGTCCATGGTAGGCCAAGCTGAGCAAACAAGGAATGAAGTAAAGACCGATCAAGTTCAAGTTGATCATACAGACAATGTAAAGCCTTGGAGAAAAAATGATCAACATCTAACCCTTGAGGTATTGCGCTGAGATGACATTTGGCACTAATGACGTCATGGGTCCCGGGTTGAAAAGATAAAGTAAAGACACATCAAGTAAAGAAAATCTAACGGTCGACGTAATCGCTTGATCAGAAAGATGAAGATTTTTAAGCTTTAAGGCATCACGCTTAGCCAACACGTATTTTGGACCCACAAACTCTAAGCGATGTGATCAGCTGTTAAACTATGGAAAGTATCGATGGCAGGCGTAATGCCTCAAAGCAGAGATGCATGAGTTTTATTCATCAAGGCATTACGCGATGATGCCACATGTCTTTGACGGATGGAGGAGCATTAAGTCTAAGCGACTATGTCGACATGGAGTTATATTTAATGTTTATTTCTCTTAATTATATTTTATATCTCCTAGGGTTTTTATGTATTGTTTGATATGTTGTCGACATGCAGGGTTTTTGAAGGTGGCGAAATGTGGGCTTGTATGCTAACAGGACAATGCGACCTAGGTGAAATACTGGAAGATAATACATGCAGACATCTATTGATACTATGCAGAAGATAAAGGAATATCAGAGAGTGATTAATGACATCAACTTCTCTGATCAACATGATGAAGATATTCAACATGCCAGAGAGGATATATATTTATAGAAGAATAAATATATGGATGAAAGTATTGTCAAAGTATCATAATTTATTAATACAAAATGATTATTCTGAATTGTCCCTAACAAATCACAAGTGATTTGTTAGTGACTATTATTCTTATCTCTTTGAGTCAATAATTGATTTTCAGACAAGGATGATTAATCATTCTTGTGATATAATTATAACTGTTCAGTTGTGGATCCTAGGATTAGGTATTAGTTATGAACAGACGTATTGATCTGAAGTTTGTTCACATACTTTGGACTTGATATAAATAAGGATATCAAGATCAATACCAAGGAGGGACAATTATTATTAGGATGGTTACTATAGTCATATTGGATAGTTTTATATCAACAACTGTAACATGGATCTACTTGTATCATTTTTTCTAAAACCAATAAAGATAAGTCACCTTTTTCTCTCATTTGTGGGAATAGATTCATTTTAATTTTCAATTAGTCCCTTAGATAAATCTATAGATTTTATTCAAAGTGATAGTTTGGTGTAGAATATTCCTGATTCAGATTCATAATTTTTATTATCAATTGGTCTTTTCATCTTGCATGGTTAAATTCAATTGATTGTGGCCACAATCAATCGGTCTCTCATTTGAAAATTGATTCAGTTGAGATAAATATGAATCAACTTAGGTTATATGCTCATTTCATAACACCTCTGAAGTGATTTGTTTCCTGTAAACTATCTCTAAGGTTGTACAAAGGATTGAGATGATCTTGACTCTATTGCCCATGAGAAAATAAGGCACTAGTCTACATATATATTGGATTATGGTCATTTAATTCATTGTTCATAGTTTTTGATATTCTATCCATCTGTACTTTTCAATTCATATATATACAAACATTCTTTAAACATTTTGAAGCATCTCAGTTAGCATTTTATCACATATTGCTTTTCAGTTAAGGTTTTCTTTCAATTGCTTTGCCACACTTGGAGGAAGAGAGTGTTGAAGTTTTCCTCATCTGTTATAAAAAGCCTTAAAACTTGAAGGATAAGTTTAAGGTGTAGGCCTACCAGCCTTGGTTCTACAGATCTAGAATTGCAGAAAGTTTAAACTTGATTTGGTTAAAACCTTATTAGTTGGCCAGATAACTTGGGTTTCCCATCATTTTATTGGAAAGTCCATAGGAAATCTAATCTCTTGATTTGAGCACCAACATGTTGCAGGATTGTATGTGGTTATTTGCATGCATTATATTTGTTTTAGTGACAAATGGATTCAGAACAGTGACAGAGGATAATGATAGAGTTAGTCCCTGTATTTTGGGATAACTTGGATGCGAGCATGTGTTATGTTATGCGATCTTGAGGCATGATAGAAGACATTTTGGAGAATGTTGTTTGATATTATTGGGTTGTTGGATTCTTGGTGATGTCAGTTGTGATGTGTGATCTTGTGTAGACCTATTTATGTATGACTTCAGTGGTGTAACATGTTTAGAGGATGGCGATCTTGGATTATGGATCATGACATGTAATTGATGAGTTATATTTAATGTCTACTTGTTTAAGGTATTGTGTGTATCTTAGCAAGGGACCATGTATTGATTTGTGCATTGGAAAAGTCTTAAAAGACTGACCTAATTACTTGTTGTAACTTGTACAAAGGAAACTCATTTCCTATTGTTGTAACATGGAAGTGGAATACAAAAAAGATGTGGATACAATTTCTACTGATATAGAGAAGTGATTGTATTTGTAATGCACTTCATTAGAATTGTATAAGAAAAGCAAGTTGTTGTCAGTCAGTTCATTGTTATAAGTATATCTCTATACTTTCTCTTGGACAGTGGATCCAGAAGGTGGGTTTAACCTTCTCATTTGAGTAGTGTGCTTAGGAAAAGACCTCATTTTATTACCCCTAATAGGGTCCATCCTTTAACGGTAATTTTTACTAAATGTAATACTCACCTCCTAATAGGGCCAGATCTCCTAACAAGGATATTATACTCTTAGTACATTATTTGTGGGTGCTAATTCCCACCGGGGTTTTTCTCTTAACAAGGTTTTCCTCGACAACAAATACTTGTGTTATGATTTGAACTGTGTAATTGGTTTTTGAGTTTAAAGTTTAATAAATTGGGCACACAACTGATTCACCCCCCTCTCATTTGTGCTAACAAAAACTATAGCACTGATTGATAAAGTTTTTGCACGGTCATATACCATCTAATGAAGATCATGATGCAGATGTGAAAGAGTGCATGTACCCCAAGAAAAATTTCATGGTATTGTAAGCATGTCCTCCAATAATTGACCCAAACCAATATGAAATAAATGAGCACTCTGGTCATGCATAATGACTCCTCCAATCAATTATGGTAAAACTACTAGGAGTGGGGCATAGTGTCTCCTCATCATAGTATCCCAAGTCACTATGTATCCTCTGATCTTCTCATCCTCAAAAACTTGGCGTACTGTTGATCCTTCATCAAATGGATCAAAGTGCACTAACTCTCCCATCACTGGATTTGCAATATCTGGTACATATCTTCAGGAGTGATGGTCATCTCTCCCATCAGTAAATGAAAGGTGTTGTGGTCATTGTGTCACTTCTCTGCTATTGTTGTCAACAATCCTTGATTCAACTGAATTTAGGGCATACTTAAAAGATATTCCAATCCACATTGTATGAACACACGTTTGTCCTTTGGATAAACGCACAATCAAAGCTAATAATTTAGGGTAGGCCACCCTCATATTCAAAATATCTAGCTAAACCTATTACAGTCATACATCAAACATCAATATTAGATCAATTATCTCAAGTGACACATATCCTACTATCTACTTTCTCGTATGAGATTTACCGGATCTCGACAAGTGCATACATTTTTTTGTACCTTTATATCATGAGGATGAAATCATCATCTATCCTCTCATACTGAGTTGACATCAACACAACATTGATCTATTATTGACTATCCTATACTGACTAAAACAATTCTCACATACTCACATTTGGACCTTACATTTGTTTACTCAACTTTTGATAGCAATTAGCATCTTTGGGGTCACTGATGGAAGTGCTCCAAGGTGTGCTCACACAAGCTTACTAAGGACTCCACTTGTCCTAGTCTTCTTAGGATCCCAATATCTCTCCTAGGATTCCAATACTCTCAAGTCTCCAATCCCAATACTATACTAACTCAACTCCAAGAGTTATTCTTCTTGTGTTTAACCTTGAAGGACAACTATCAATAGTTTTGTCTCAATGCTTCACTCTAGCTTGAAGGAATCTAGGCACAAATCCTTCATACCAACTTCACTAATGCTGCAAGGGTCATGGCCACCATTAGAACACTCATTCTGCATCCTTCCAACTCCATTGGAATGGGTCTTCAATCCCTAATCAATCAAGTTCCAAATTAACTATCTATAGGATCCTATTAGGCCTAATTGTCCAATTAGCCCTATCCAGAGAGTTTTTCTAGGTTTTTTTCCAAAAAATTGCAAATAACCCTAAAAAAAAACCTAGGATCCTGATACCCTTTATGAAGACCTAAAATATTTTCAAGGTCTTGGGCTCCCAAGTCATCAGTACACCAGTGTCCCAAAATGTAGGGCAAATAGGGCTATTTTGGCTTTTCACAAGCATTCTATTGATTTCTACTTAGAAATCCATCTCAATGGATTGGAAAAGACCTCAGCTCACAACTAGGGATCTATAGGACCCTAAACGGTTAAAAAATTGCACTTGTTTTATATCTCTCTCACACACACACCCTTGCTTCTACATTCAAACTTACCTTTGTCATGCACCTAACCGGACATTCATTGCTTGCCTAGGGTATGGCTTTAAAATTAGAAAAGTGGTTCTCTAGGCCTCCTACTTGAATATATACACTGTACAAAGGCTCCCCTACCATATTCATCCACCCTTTGAATATTTCCACGTTTGGATTCTATGGGGGAGCCAAGAAATCAAAATTCACCTAAACTGGACCAGGAACTAGACTAATTCCTAAACAATTTGCTAAGTCTAACTTAATCAAATGAAAAAAACTTTCTCACTGAATTAAAAAGTCTTAAAACTATTCCTACTACATGGATCCAACACTATATCAAGCTCTTTAATCCATTAAAACACTGTTAACATCCAAATAACTCGACTGTTATAGAAAACCATAACACTACGCTTTCATTCACTTTCAAAAACTTGTTACATCACCACTCTACCTAGGGAAATAATCCACAAGGTATCTTAAGATGCCTCCTCCATGTTTTTAGGCCACTTGCATTCAATTCCCATTCCTACTTTGAACAGAATCCAAAGTTTTTGTTGTTGCACGCAACATTTGCAAAATTGCAAATGTTGTCATGACAACATTTTAGCATCTTTTGCATTATTGATGCAAACTAACTTCCATGACCTCTAACTTTTATGAAACAATGTTTTAACATCGTTTAGGCCTTTTTAGGCACTTTTCACACCTTTCCTAAGTCTAGAACATTGTTATGCCATATTTCCCACTTTAGGCCTATACTAAGGACTAACTACTTAGAAATCAAACTAACCCAAACTAGATTGGATTTAGTACTAACTACTAATCCATCTAGTAACAAACATTGCAAGACCTTATAAGGTCAGAAGTAAAGTCACTGACTTGGATAGAGTCAGTTACAATCCAAAATTGGACTAAACATTGGGATTTTTCCTAGGTGCTCATGTACCATCCCCCCCAAATGAAAAGACTTCAATCCACCCTTGGATTGAGTAAGTTGGGATCAATGCCCAACTTTTTGAACTCTATCTCCTTTACCCAAGTTGAATCTACATCCATTTGACAGTGCCACTTCACCAAGTGTTCTTTGTATTCCTTCTTTCTTATCTTCTTATAGACTTTGGAATCCAATAGGTGTCCTGCCTTCTTGATTATTGCAGATGGAAAATTTAGTTCCTCTACCTCCTGTATGACTTCAATAAAAATCGTATTAGGATCTGGTATTGGTCCTTTGTACAAGACCAAGTCTACTACATTAAATATGGGAGACAAACCACTGTCCTTGGGTAGCTCCACCTTGTAGGCATTTGTTCTATATTTGGCCAGTATGGTACATGGACCAATTCTTCTCATCTAAAGCTTATGTTGTACTCCTTTATGTAACCTTTCTTTGTTGAGATGGACCGTCACTAGCTCCCCAACTTGGAATTGGACATCTCTTTTCCTCTCATCCACTTTGATCTTTGTCTTCTCTGCATTTTCAACAAGTGTCTTCCTCATTGTTTCATGTACTTCTTGCATAGAATGTGCAAAGTAATCTGCATAGCCACTTCCCTTGGCTCCATCCTTCAGATCTATGAGCTCAAATATACCTCTTGGGTGAAGGCCATAAACTATTTCAAAAGGACTCTTACCAGGAGTCCTATTCATAGTGTCATTATAAGCATACTCTGCTTGCCCAATGAGTTGGTCCCAAACTTTACCATACTCTTTAGTTAAACATCTTAGGAGGTTACCCAAACTCCTATTAACTACCTCAATTTGACCATCAGTCTGAGGATGGTACGTAGATCCAAAAGATAAGTTGGTCCCTAGCTTTTACCATAGATTCTTCCAAAAATGACTCATGAATTTGGTATCTCTATCTGATACTATGCTCAATGGTAAACTATGTATTCTGACTACCTCTTTGAAGAATATGTGAGCTATCTGACTAGCATCATGGATTGTCTTGCAAGGTACAAAGTGTACCATCTTACTGAACCTACCCACAATAACATAAATGTTATCCATTCCTTGTTTTTTCTTGGTCAATCCCACTACAAAATCCATGCTCAAACATTCCCATGGTCTGGTTGGAATGGGGAGAGGCTGGTAAAGGCCTGTATTAGAAGATGTACCTTTTTCCTTTTGACAGATAACACAACTTTCTACATACTTCTTAATGTCAAAATTCATCTTAGGCCAAAAATAGAATCTTTGAACTAATTCTTGGGTCTTGTTGACACCAAAATGTCCACTAATTGCACCATTGTGCTTCTCTTGAATCAAATTTTCTCTTATAGACCCTCTAGGAACACACAATTGACTTCCTTTAAACAAAAGATCACTTTGCAAGGTATATTCAGAGAATTGACTATGAAAGTGATTCTTATATTCTTGGCATACCTTATAGATGTTTGCAAAGTCTCCATCTTTTGCATATAGATATTTGAAGCTCTCAATTCCCATGCTCTGCAGGTGTATCTCTTGTAGTGCCAGGGCTCTTCTAGTTAAGGCATCTGCTACCTTATTCAACAATCCCTTCTTGTGCTTAATGTTGAAGGTGTAGGCCTGCAGGTATTCCACCCACTTCATGTGTTTATGACTGAGCTTATCTTAGGAATTCAAGAAACTCAGTGTTTGGTTGTCTGAAAATAATACAAACTCTTTTGGAAGCATGTAGTGCCTCCACTTCCTCAAATTGTGTACTAGAGCATACATCTCTAATTCATAAGAAGAGTACTTCTTCTTGGCTTCACTTATTTTTTCAGTGTGAAAAGCCACTGGTCTTCCCTCTTGACTCAAGACAGCACCAATAGCTACATTTCTAGCATCACATTCCATTGTGAATAACTTCTCAAAGCTTGGAAAAATCAAGATTGGTTGAGTAGAAATCTTCTTCTTTAACAACTCAAACCCATGGTTAGCTTGTTCATTCTATACAAACTTAGCTTTCATCCCACCTTTAATAGTATCAAGAATAGGATCACAAATTGCATTGGATTGCTTTATAAACTTCCTATAGTACAGTGCTAAGCCATGGAAACATCTTACCTCAGTTATTGTCCGTGGAGTAGGCTAGTTGATAATGGCTTCCACCTTGCTAGGATCAATCTTTAGATTACCTTGAGATAGTACAAACCCAAGGTACACTAGCTCTTGTTTCATGAATTCAGATTTCTCCAAGTTGATCATCAACTTCTCTTCATGCAGCTTCTCGAAAACTATTTTCAGATGTCTGAGGTGTTCTTCTCTTGTATTGCTATAGATGAGTATATCATCCATGTATACTACCAAAAATTTGCCTAGGTAGTATTTTAGGACTTCATTCATGAGTCTCATGAATGTGGATGGGGCATTGGATAACCCAAATGGCATTACAAGCCACTCATATATTCCTTTTGTGGTCTTGAAAGTTGTTTTCCATTCATCTCCCTCATTGACTCTGATTTGATGGTATCCACTCTTCAAGTCAATCTTTGTGAAAAATTTGGCTTCACCTAGACAGTCCATTAGGTCTTTTGTCCCAGGGATAGGGAACTTATACCTGATGGTTATTCTATTTATTTCTCTAGAGTTAGTACATAGTCACCGAGTTCCTCCCTTTTTAGGGGCTAAGACAGTAAGTACGACACAAGGACTAATGTTTTTCCTAATCAGACTATGGTTTAGGAGTTCTTGGATCTGTTTAGCTATTTTCTAATTTTGTTGAGGAGTCATTTTATAAGCTACCTTATTGGGAAGGGTAGCTCCTGGAATGAAGTCTATTTGGTGGCTTACAGTCCTCTTTGATGAACTATAAGTGATTGAATGTTTGAAGATGTTAAGCACATGATCACAGAGACACAAAAAGTTAATGCAAGACATTAAATCAGTTAATGTATTGTATTTTCATTGATGCCAACTTGATATAATCTGTATGGTCATGTACATACTGGTAAAGAATTCAAATAACCAATGAATCAAAGGCTATGCTATCAGTAATGCCTAAAAGTTAATTATTCACAAAGTGATTGTATACACTGATGGAGTGCACACCGACAGATAGAGTAAACCAACAAGAGCAAAGTCACAGTGTTACTCGACGAACAAAAGCACAGCATTACCGATGAGCAAAGTCACAATGTTACCCGGTGAGAAAAGAACAGTGTAACCTGACATACAGAATTACAGTGTTGCCTGACGGATGGAGATCCTAAAGACAATTGAAGTCACACTGACGGAATAGTCAGTTGTCACCGACAGCTAACTGAAGTATTGACCGACAGAATAGAGAGTTCAAAAATGACAAAATGCTTAACTGTCAAGAGCTAAATATAGACTTAACTGGTACTTATCATTATTTTAATTGACAAGATAAAGTCGGAGATAAGTAAAGGATTTAAAGCTTCTTTGTCCAGTTGGCAAGAAGATCTCTACGAGATAAAACTAGAGTTTTTCTTTAAATCTAATTGGTGGGAATTGTGGATCATGCTAAGATCAAGAAAGTCATGAAACGGTGAAATCATGTCTATATACGAGACAAGATTATTCAATATGAAAAAGGGGAGTGACAAGAGAATAGATGATGAAGAGATTCTAAAGGAGAAGGAAGTCTTCATTCAGACCTGATCAATCAAGCTGAGGAAAGAGCTAAAATTGTGCAGACACCAATGAACAGTGATACAACATCACAGAGTAGAATAATGTGGAGCAAAGGTATTGAATTGATAACATTGATCAGAAAGGTAATGCACTTACAATAGATTTGAAAATCTGCAATTCTAGTTGTATATGTGAACATATCACTTTACTATTTCAGTTTAACCATTGAAGCATCAAGTCTCTTAACCGAGCAGGACTTCAAAGTCTTTTGTAATTGAGATACATCCCAAGGGGTATCAAAAAGTTTGATCATACAAAGTAGCATTGGATATGCCCGATACCTATTGACAGTCTAAGAGAGTGTTTGATCACAGATGGTAGCATTGGATGCCAGATACTAAGTGACAAAATATTCACTTAAATCATCTAACAAGGTCACACCTAACAGTGTGTTTGTAACCTTTAACAGGGTTGGCTCTTCACCGAGCTCACTTCAGAAGAGTGAAAATTTTGGGTACTGGTCCCAATGGTTTTTCCCTTAACAGGGTTTCTATGTTAAAAATCCATGTCTCATGTGTTTATGAATCATTACTTTAGTGTTTTGCATTTCACATAAGTAAATCTAGATTGATCGGTATACACTAGTTATTTATTGTATTTCAGCAAATAGAAAGACTGCTTATCAGTAAACATATATAAGAAGGTTTTACAAAGCATTCCGCCAAGTAGTAATTTGATATAAGTATTTCAAGGCATTCATCTTATAGGACTAAAGATAAATAGAGGTATAAGTTTGTGGTACTATGTTTGAAGGGTTGATTTAAGGATTAATTTTTGAGGCCACTGATTCACCCCCCCCCCCTCAGTTATTACTAACAATTGGTATCAGAGCTTGTGTGCTTAGAAGGAAGGTTTCAAGACCTGAGCTAAAGATCACAAGATGAATAGACGAGATNATTTTTGAGGCCACTGATTCCCCCCCCCCCCCTCAGTTATTACTAACAATTGGTATCAGAGCTTGTGTGCTTAGAAGGAAGGTTTCAAGACCTGAGCTAAAGATCACAAGATGAATAGACGAGATGTGCCCAAGTTGAACAAAGACAACTTTGCTTCATGGAAAAGTAGGATAATACTCCACTTATCAGGTATTGGAAATGATGTTACTCAATACTTAGATACTGAATATTTGTTTCCCACAGGAGCACTCACAGTTGAACAAATGAGAGAGAAGTATGAGCACAACTGCATGATAATAGAGCTTTCTTCCTCACTCTCTGATGCTTAATTTGAAGATGTCAAAGCATGCACAATTGCAAAGAAGATGTGGGATAAACTGAAGCTTGTACATGGTAGTGATAAAAATGTTCTGAGAGCCAAGGTAGAAAGCCTTAGAGGAAATTTTGATGATCTTAGAATGAAAGAAGGTGAAAACATCATACAGTACAACACACAAATCAAAGAGGTAGTCAATTCTATTTGAGGAGTTGGAGGTGTTCTAGAAGAAGAGATAGTGGTAAGTAAAATTCTAAGAACCTTACTGCCTACTTATGCTATTAGAGTATCTTCCATACAAGAAATGAGAGCAGTAGAAAATAACAATGTTACTCTAGATAGTTTGATTGGAAGACTGATTTCATTTGAGATGAATAACTTTGATAATAGTGTCTTACCAAACATAGAGTCTACATTCAAATCTTCTTTGACAATAAGTAAATCAAGTCATAAACAAACTATGAGAAAATATAGTGATAGTGAAAGTGAAGAAGAAGATCTTGATAAAATTGAAGCACTTATGGCTAGAAGAATGCAGAGAGGAAAAGGTAAATTACCACTTGTATGTTTTAATTGTAAAGAGATTGGACACTTTGCTGCAAGATGTCCTAACTGGAGAAAAGATGACAGAAGTAATGACAGGTCATTTGAAAAGAAGTTTGACAGAGTTGATAACTGAGATTACAAAAGCAACCAATAATCAGAAAGAAGAGATACCTAAGACTACAATGACAAAGGAAAGAAGGTCAGTTACCTAGCTACATGCAAAGATGAAGATACTGACACCAAATCTAATGAAGACATTGAGATGTTGTTTGTGGCAGTAAAAGATGATTCAGATGAAGATGATGAAAGGTATGTAGAAACTGCACTCATATCTAAAGTTAGTAAAAATGATGTTTGGATCATAGATAGGGACTGCAGTCACCATATGACCGGTGACAAACAAAATTTTGAGACTTTTGAATACTATAATGGTGGTTCAGTAAGAATGGGTAATGATACACCTTGTCCAGTTGAAGGTAGAGGAACCACAATGTTGAATAACTTGATAAAATGTGAAAATAATTATTGGGTGAAAGGATTGAATTATAATCTATCGAGTGTTTCTCAGTTGAATAATTTAGGTCAAAGAGTAGCATTTTAAAATAAGAAGGCAAAGATCTTAAATATATTAGGAAAGCTGATTGGTACTAGTGAGTAGATAAAATGTAACTTATTTTATCTCAGTGATACTAACACCACTTGCTTAATGGATAGAAACGAAGACTTATGGTTGTGGCATAAAAAATTGTGTCATGTAAACTTTGACAACATGATAAAGATAAGCAAAAAGAGAAATGTAAGAGGCTTACCGACAATGAATAAGCCCGACAATATCATGTGCAAAAATTGTCAAAAAGGTAAGATGACAAAATCTAGTTTCAAAAGAAAAACCCATACATCTGATGCCATTCTAGAATTAGTCCATACTGATCTATGTGGACCCATGAGGACAAAGAGTTACTATGGTGATAGATATTTTATTCTCTTTGTTGATGATTACTCTAAAATGATGACAGTTATGTTTCTAAAAGATAAATTAGAAGCATTCAAGATGTTTAAATGCTACAAAGCAATGGTAGAAAAACAAAGTGGTAATGAATTAAAATGCTTAAGATCAGATAGAGGAGGGGAATTTATTTCAGATAAATTCACTAACTTTTGCAATGAGCATGCAATCAAAAGACAGGTCTCTGCACCGAGAACACCACAACAAAATGGAATTGCTGAATGAAGGAACATATCCATTGTTGATTGTTCAAGGACACTGATGATAGAGAAAGGCATCACCCAAATATTTTGGAGGGAAGGTGTCAGTACTGCTGTTTACACATTGAATAGAGTACAATTCAAGAAAGACACCAAGAAGACACCCTGTGAGCTATGGTTGGTTACACACCCAATGTAAGTTAGTTCAAGATCTTTGGTATTCAATGTTATATCTTAAAAGATGATAGAAATGGAAAGCTTGACTTCAAAAGTGATGAAGGAATCTTTCTAGGGTATTCCACCAAGAGAAAGGCTTATAAATGTCTCAATAAAGCCTCTAACAAAATTGTTGAAAGTGCAAATGTAAAGATAGATGAATTTGTAGAGAAGAATGAAAAGGAAAGCACAAAAGAACCAAAGGACTATAACAGGTTTGTTTACAATGAAGAACCTGACACTCTACCCGAGAAACAATGTATAGCTCCCGAGCAACAGAACATTGCACCCGAGCATCAGGTTGCAAATACCAAAAATCAAGATATTGCTCAAGATGGTGCACCAAGTGATGGAAATTAGAATGAAGGACAAAATGATGATCAAGATGATAGACAAAGAATTGAACCTATACTTTCCAGGTATGTCAGAAGGAATCATCCATAGAACCAGAACATTGGAGACAAGAAGGTTGGTATGAGAACTAGAAGTAAGTCTCTAAACACAAGATGTCTAATTAGTGATTTTGAGCCAAAATCTGTCAATGTTGCACTTGATAATGAAGAATGGATTAGTGCTATGAATTAAGAAATTGAGAAAATTGAGAAAAATAAGACATGGACACTTGTACCAAGACCAGATGACAAGAATGTCATCGGTACAAAATGGATATTTAGGAATAAATTGAATGAGAATGGAGAAGTCACTAGAAACAAAGCAAGAATAGTATGCAAGGGGTATGCACAAGAAGAAGGGATTGACTATGGAGAAACCTTTGCACCCGTTGCTAGGCTAGAAGGAGTGAGAATATTACTTGCTTATGCTACATGTAAAGGATTCAAAGTATACCAAATGGATGTCAATTCTGCATTCCTAAATGGAATACTTGAGGAAGAGGTATACATTGAGCAACCATAAGGGTTTGTTGATCCAGACAAGAGGAACATGGTATGTAGACTACACAAAGCCTTTTATGGATTGAAATAAGCACCTAGAGCCTGGTATGAAAGACTTCATTCCTATCTCATAAGTATTGGATTTGTAATGACTAGTAAAAACAATAATATTTTTTTGAAGGAAGATACTGATGCTAACATTTTGATTGCTGAAATATTTGTTGATGACATCATATTTGAAGGCAATGATATGCTATGCAAATCATTTTCAAATGAAATGAGCAAAGAGTTTGAGATGTCTATGTTTGGAGAGATCAAGTTCTTTCTTGGTCTATAGATCATGCAATAAGATGAAGGCATTTTCATTACACAATCCAAATACATCAAGTGCTGAAAATATTCAAGATGGAAGATTCCAAGCTAGTTGGAACACCGATGGCAACTGGATGTAAGCTGACAAAGGAGGAAAAGTAACCTGAGGTAAATCAGACTTTGTATAGATCAATGATTGGTAAACTCATGTACATTGTACATACTAGACCAGATATTGCACATGCAGTAGGAATAGTTGCAAGATTTTCTGCTAATCCCAAGGAATCACATATGCGTGCTATAAAAAGAATCCTAAGCTATCTAAAGAATACCGAGGAATATGGCTTATGGTATAGAAGAGAAGGAAAATTTGAACTTAAAGTCTTTACTGACGCTGATTGGGCTGGAAAGATTGATCACCGAAAGAGCACAATTGGAGGAGCATTCTTTATGGGTGACAGACTTGCCACATGGATAAGAAAGAAGAAAGGATGCATCTCTCAGTCTACTGTAGAAGCAGAGTATGTTGTTGATGCTGCAAACTACTCAAATATTGCATGCATCAAACAATTATTGGAAGGTATGCATATGAAAATTCTTGAACCAGTAATTATCTATTGTGATAATACAAGTGCAATAAACATTTCCAAAAATCCAGTCATACATGCTAAAACAAAGCATATTGTTATCAAGTATCATTATTTGAGAGAACAAGTTCAATCAAAGGAGGTGATACTTGATTATGTGAAATCAAAGGAACAATTAGCTGGTATCTTCACCAAGCCACTGTCCAAGGATGCATTTGAGTACTTGAGAAAAAGACTAGGGGTCAGACCCTTGTCTACTGGTCAATAAGATGACTAGAAGGCTGCATCAGCCTACATATTATTAGAATATCATTCATGTTAATGCAAGAAGAGAAATGGACTTCAAAGATACATTGGTACACAACATGGTATTTATCTACTCCAAGCACTAGAGTTGTTATATTGTTGATGGATTGGGAAATTCAAGGAGTGTATTATGGATAGAAATAATTGTTTGGCATTACTGTCAAAGGGAGAGATTATATCCATTATCACATTAAGGATAGGTTATATCCATTATCATTATCTGAAGGGAGAGATGTAACCAGAAAGGGAGAGTACATACAAAGGGAGAGATTGCTGACAAGAGAGAAAAGAGACATCAAAAGAAAAGAACAGTCAAAGGGAGAGAATTTGACACAGGAAAATATTACATCACATCAAAAGAAGAAAGATTCTACATCTATCCAGTGAAGGGATTGAAGACAAAGAGAGAGCTACAAGAATCAAATCTAAGCTCACATAAGCTTACCGAGGACCAGATATTTGTATCGGTTATAGTACATAAGATTGGTAGTTTGATGAACTCCAATTGTTATATTTCATATTATATTAGTGATAATATAGTGTGATAATGTAGTATGTTGCCATCAATGCCAAAGGGAGAGATTGATGAACTATAACTGATTGAATGTTTGAAGATGTTAAGTTGATGATCATAGAGACACAGAAAGTTAATGCAAGACATTAAATCAGTTAATGTATTGTATTTTCATTGATGTCAACTTGATATAATCTGTATGGTCATGTACATAGTGCTAAAGACTTCAAAGAACCAATGAATCAAAGGCTATGCTATCAGTAATGCATAAAAGTTAAGTATTCACAAAGTGACTGTATACACCGACAAAGTGCACACCGACGGATAGAGTAAACCAACAAGAGCAAAGTCACAGTGTTGCCCGACAAAAAAAATAAAACATTACCGACGAGCAAAGTCACAGTGTTACCCAACAAGCAAAGCACTATGTAACCTGACAGACAGAATTACAGTGTTGCTTGACGGACGAAGATCCTGAAGAAAATTGAAGTCACACCGACGGAACAGTCAGTTGTCACCGATGACTAATTGAAGTATTGATCGATAGAACAAAGAGTTCATAAATGAAAAAATGCTTAGCTGTCAAGAGCTAAATATAGACTTTACTGGTACTTATCACTATTTTAATCAACAAGATAAAGCCGGAGATAAGTAAAGGATTTAAAGTTGCTTTGTCCAGTTGGAAAGAAGATCTCTACGAGATAAAACTGGAGTTTTTCTTTAAATATAATTGGCGAGAATTGTGGATCACGCCAAGATCAAGAAAGTCATGAAATGATGAAATCATGTCTATATAAGAGACAAGATTATTCAATATGAAAAAGGGGAGTGACAAGAGAATAGATGCTGAAGAGATTCTGAAGGACAAGAAAGTCTTCATTCAGACCTGATCAATCAAGTTGAGGAAAGAGCTAAAATTCTGAAGACACCGACGAACAGTGATACAACATCACAGAGAAGAACAGTGTGGAGCAAAGGTATTGAATTGATAACATTGATCAGAAAGGTAATGCACTTACAATAGATCTAAAAATCTGCAATTCTAGTTGTATATGTGAACATATCACTTTACTATTTCAGTTTAACCATTGAAGCATCAAGTCTCTTAATCGAGCAAGACTTAAAAGTCTTTTGTAATTGAGATACATCCCAAAGAGTATCAAAAAGTTTGATCATACAAAGTAGCATTGGGTATGCACAATACCTATTGACAGGCCAAGAGAGTGTTTGATCAAGGATGGTAGTATTACATGCCAGATACTAAGTGACAAACTATTCACTTAAATCCTCTAACAAGGTGTTTCTAACCTTTAACATGCTTGAATCTTCACTGAGCTCACTTTAGAAGAGTAAAAATTTGGGGTACTGGTCCCAGTGGTTTTTCCCTTAACAGGGTTTCCACGTTAAAAATCCATGTGTCATGTGTTTATGAGTCATTACTTTAGTGTTTTGCATTTCACATAAGTAAATCTGGATTGATCAGTATACACTAGTTATTTAATGCATTTTGGTAAATAGAAATACTGCTTATTGGTAAACATACAGAAGAAGATTTTACAAATTATTCTGACAAGTAGTAATTTGATATAAGTATTTCAAGGCATTCATCTTATAGGACTAAAGATAACTAGAGGTATAATTATGTGGTACTAAGTTTGAAGGGTTGATTTAAGGATTAATTTTTGAGGCCACTAATTCAACCCCCCCCCCCCCCCCCCCCCCCCNTTCCCCCCCCCCCCCCCCCCCCACCTCTCAGTTATTACTAACACCCTTAGGGGGTAGGGTTGATGGTTTTCCATCACTAACAATGCTTTCATACTCTTGCAACACCTCCTGCACTTCCTTTGGTAATTTTGTCTTCTTGACTGTCTTGTCTGCAACTTCTTCTTTTGGTTTCAACACAAGTGAAAAAACAACTCCCTCTCCTTCTTCTAAGGCTTCTAATAACTCTTTCTCACTAACCATGAGGACATTGGGGCCAGATGATTTCATTTCTCCATCCTCCAATAGTGACTGGATTTTGAATGTCACATTGTCCTTCTTGAAAGAATATGAATTCTTTGCTCCATAATGCATGGCCTATCGGTCAAATTGTCATGGTCTACCTAGGAGTAGGTGACATGCATCCATAGGAAACACATCACATAATACTTTGTCCTTGTACCTCCCAATTGAAAACTCCACCCAAGCTTGTTCATTGACAAGGACATGCCCTTTTTTCAACCATGTGACTTTATAAGGATTGGTGTAGGGTATCCTTTTCATTTTCAACTTGTTGACTACCTCCTTTGACACTATGTTGTCTATAGATCCTGAGTCTATGATGACTCTACAAACTTTTCCCATCATTTGGAACTTCACTCTAAACAGTAATCTCCTCTGACTATGCTCTTCTTTCACTGGCTCCTTAATTAGATTTCTCCTCATCATTAAGTTTTCACCTTCCTCTGACTCTAAGGGTACTTTTGGGTGTTTACCTCTACCATGGGTGTCCTCTTGAACATAATTTACCCTTTAATCACTTCCTTGGGAAGTGGTGCCTTTCTCTAGACACCTATATGCAAGATGTCCCATCTAATTGCAGTGATAACACTTCATAGTGGAAAAATAGTTACCTCTTCATTTACTACTACCTCTTCCAATATTGTAAGAGTTCCTTCCTCTATTTGAACTCCCTCCATTGGATTTTCTTTCTTGCTTCTCAGTAAGCTTAGTCTCTCCTTGACTCTTTAGTTCATAACTTCTTCTACCATATCCACCCCTTTGTCCTCTATTGTCTCTTCCTCTACCTCTTCCCCTGGTAGTGCTATAATCTTGTTTCTTCCTTAGCTTCTCTTCAACCTTGATTGCAATTTGGTGCCACTTTTGAATGGTGTCTAGAGTCAAGAGACTCATCTCATCTTGTATGGTCCACTTCAGTCCATTAAGGTATCTTGCTACCTTCACCTTCTCATCCTCTACAACTCTATACCTCATGCAAAGCCTCTGAAATTCTTCAATATAGGAGTTTACATTTAAATCCTTTTGTTTTATAATTTTTCTTCTTTTATGTAGTTGGATTTCATAATCCTCAGGGATATAAGCATCTCTGATTTTTGCAACCATAGCTATCCATGTGGCAATAGGCTTATTTCCTTCCTTCTCTCTCTCATCTTGAATGAATTTCCACCAAGTGAGTGCAGACCCTCTTAGTCTAGCTTTAGCAAATTTCACCTTTTGAGCCTTTGTGATGCCATCACACTCAAAATGGTTTTCTAGTCCTTCTATCCAGACTAGGACTATCTCTGGTTCCATCTTTCCAGTAAAGATAGGAACTCCTTCTAGTACTTTACCACTTATAGCCTTTAATGCTTTCAAGAATGGTTCCTCATTAAGGATATGGTTAGCTTTATGAGGTACTTCATCATCTATGGAAATCGCCTTGCCTTTCACTTCAACCTTATCCTTTACTTCTTCTTCTTTCACATTAACTTCATCTACCTTTTTCTCTAATTGAGCTAATCTGTCTCTAAGCATTCTATTATCCACTTCTTTCTTGTCTACCTTCTTATCCAACTCTGCATTTATCACCATTGTAGAATCTCCTACGGACTCTGCTGGTTGGAACATTAACCACAAGCCTGATCAAACAAGCTCTGATACCAATCTGATGGAAGTGCTCTAAGGTGTGCTCACACAAGCTTACTAAGGACTCCACTTGTCCTAGTCTTCTTAGGATCCCAATCTCTCTCCTAGGATTCCAATATTCTCAAGTCTCCAAGCCTAAGACTATCCTAACTCAACTCCAAGAGTTAGTCTTCTTGTGTTTAACCTTGAAGGACAACTATCAATAGTTTTGTCTCAATGCTTCACTCTAGCTTGAAGGATTCTAGGAACAAATCCTTCATACCAACTTCACCACTACTGCAAGGGTCATGTCCACCATTAGAACACTCATTCTACATCCTTCCAACTCCATTGGAATGGGTCTTCGATCCCTAATCAATCGAGTTCCAAATTAACTCTCTATAGGATCCTATTAGGCCTAATTGTCCAATTAGCCCTATCCAGAGGGTTTTTTGGGATTCTTTCCAAAAAATTGCAAATAAACCCAAAACCAAACCTAGGATCCTGATACCCTTTTCAAAGACCTAAAATATTTTCAAGGTCTTGGGCTCCCAAGTCATCCGTACACCAGTGTCCTAAAATGTAGGGCAAATAGGGCTATTTTGGCTCTTCAAAAGCAGTTTACTGATTTCTACTTAGAAATCCATCTAAATGGATTGGAAAAGACAGCTCACAACTAGGGATCTATAGGACTCTAAAGGTTCAAAAATCACACTTGGTTTATATCTCTCACACACACCCTTTCTTTTGCATTCAAACTTACCTTTGTCATGCACCTAACTAGACAGTCATTGCTCGCCTAGGGCATGGCTTTAAAATTAGAAAAATGGTTCTCCATGCCTCCTACTTGAATATATACATTATTCAGAGGCTCCCCTACCATATTCATCCACCCTTAGAAGATTTCCACGGTTGGATTCTATGGGGGAGCCAATATGAAATCAAAATTCACCTAAACTGGACCAACAACTACACTAATTCCTAAACAATTTGCTAAGTCTAACTTAATCAACTCAAAAAAACTTGCTCACTAACTGAAAAAGCCATAAAACTATTCCTACTACACATATCCAACACAGTATCAAGCTCTTTAATCCATTAAATCATTGTTAACATCCAAATAACTCAATTGTTACAAAAAAACTAGAACACTATACTTTCATTCACTTTCAAAAACTTGTTACATCACCACTCTACCTCAGGAAATGAGCCACAAGGTATCTTAAGATGCCTCCTCCATGTTTTTAGGCCACTTGCATTCAATTCCCATTCCTACTTTGAAGGGAATCCAAAGTTGTCATTGTTGCATGCAACATTTGCAAAATTGTAAATGTTGTCATGACAACATTTTAGCATCTTTTGCATTAATGATGCAAACTAACTTCCATGACCTCTAACTTTTATGAAATGATGTTTTAACATCATTTAGGACTTTTTAGGCACTTTTCACACCTTGCCTAAGTCTAGAACATTCTTAGACCATATTTCTCAGTTTAGGCCTGTCCTAAGGACTAACTACTTAGAAATCAAACTAACCCAAACTAGATTGGATTTAGTACTAAATACTAATCCATTTAGTCACACACATTGCAAGACCTTCTAAGGTCAGAAGTAAAGTCACTGACTTGGCTAGAGTCAGTTACAAGCCAAAATTGGACTAAGTATTGGGAGTTTTCCTAGGTGCTCATGCACCAGTCACACAAACATCATACCTCTAAAGACAAACCACACTCGTCACACAAATCAAGACAAAGTCATGCACATTAGGGTAGCACATGATAATTTCAAACTTCACCAAAATTGCCTAATCAGGGACAACCATCAAAGTCACACATCCCTATTATACAATCACCTAATCACATATCCCTATTTTCCAAAAACATCCCACTCATCAAAAGTCGACACATCATCACAAGTTGATGTCATAACTACAGAAAATAAAAAATGCCAAATCATGCCCAAATCAAGTCACAAATTTTACAAAGTCAAAAATTTCACACAATCGTGAAAAATCTAAAATCATGCGAAAAATTGACAAACACGTCTCATGTCGAAAAATGAATCGTAAAAATAAAAAATTCATAAAAAAATTTAACAAAACAATTAAAAATAAATAAAAAATATGATTAAAAAAATAAAAAAATCATGCTCGCCAAGACAACCTTGATTAAATATTTTGCAATCAACATAAATTATTTTCCTTAGCGCCAATGTTTGCAAAATCATCTCGCTTTTAATCCCGAGGGGGCATACTGGCACCAGAGTGCATAATTTTGCAAATCATGACATTTTTTAAAATCATGGCATTTATTAAAATTGGGGACATCAAACATCAAAATTATATTTCCACATCAGGGCATCAAAATGGATTAATTTTAACAACAGAGGTATCACATTATTAGAGAAACGACATTAACATCATATCAACAACATCATATCGACATCATCATCATCATCATCAGTATCATATCAAATTGGACATCAAATCAGTATTAGACATCAAACATCAGGTATTCTTTGAACCAATGCTCTTTACACGTTGATTTAAAGAGGGGCATTTGTAGACATCCTAAATTGGTCAACCAAAGTCAAAGAGGTCAAATCAAGTCAACATCGGGGATTAATTAATAAAGTCATTAATTAATTAAATTCAAGCCTAAAGGTATTAATTAAATTATATAATTGATTTAATCAATTAGTTTTATAGTTCAATTAAATAAATCAAATACAACCCATCTAATTCCCTTACATGGTTAATTTAATTAATTGTTTGAATTAATTAATTTCTAATTTGTTTCGACAACCACTAAGGGATAAAAATCAATTAGCTGATGAGAAGAGAGGATTGAGAGCACATAGATCATTCCAACGATTTGCTATCTTAGCCACTCATTTAGCCTTTGTTATCCTCGCCAATCATTTTGTCATCTTGTCCCCCTATATGAAACACATCATTCAACCTTAACCTCGACCATACTTTGACCATGGTTAATTAAACTCACCCCCTACCCTTGGGAATTCCTATAAATAGAAGACATTTCTTAGTGTAAACTTACCAATTCACATTTTAGAGCACTAATTCACTTGATAGCAATTGCATGTTGAATTGAGCATTCTTAATTAGGATCATAGAAATTTGCATTTAGCATAGTTCTTCACCAAGATCTTACATCTTGGATTGAATTGTGTTTTAATTAGCTTTGCATCGTCAATCATATAGCATTTCTCATTTTCTAAGTTGTCACTAGGATCTCTAATGCAGCTGAGAGCAATAGTCCTTAGAACTAGAGAGCAATGAGACACTCAATAGGTTTATCATTTCAATTGATCCAATCATAGTTTATCTTTCAATTTGATTTGAGTAACCTATTATTAATATTTTATTGAGTTTTTGTGTAGGTTAAACATACGGGATACACTACCCTTCACCCAACTTTAGTCATTAATAATAGAGAGAAATTAAAGTAGAGAGCATTTTATCAAATACACAACTCAATAGATTTCATTAATGCAACTTTCTAGATACCCAAAAAGCTCATTTATCATCTCAAATCAATCAAATAAAAATCTTCTTCTCTAAGAAGCCAGATTCTCTGATATGAGATCCTTAAAAAACAAAGAATTATAATGTAAAAATTGGATAGATATCTCTAATTCAACAAGGTATCTTAGTCTTTGCATCAAAAGTTGACCTCACAAATTACGTAAGAATGGTATTTGTTTTGCCTAAGGGTGATACCACAATAGTGGGTTACACTTTTTTGCCTAAACGGACATTGAAGTCTACATTTTGAGAAAAAATTTCACATTCGGATGCATATTGTCATTAAACTGTTTGAAATCGGAAGATGAAGTAA
>MU226255.1:1003747-1032234 GCA_018584345.1 Thuja plicata
GTACAACATAACTTTTTTTCTAAAATAGATATCAATGCGCTTCTTTCAAATTTGGTTTTGTAACATCCATACGAAGGGCATGCAATTGGTTTGATGGCATTATCATAATTATTGCATATTTTATGAACGTTTGAAGTAGAGTCAACCATAATTTTGACATACCTTGACTGCGTAGCTGATAACTTGTGTACTTATCGAAATTGAAAAAAAAAATTCATAGAAAGAAGACTCGAAGCCGGAGGGTACTGTTATTTTTCAATTTTTTTTTTCTATTTTCTACTATTTTTCATTGAACGTCAAACCTAGAAGTTTATATTCGATAAAAAACCTACATCTGATGCACATCAAAATACATAGACCTAATTAATTCAAAATTTGTCAAATCTATATTTGTTAGAAAGCTCACTCAGATTACTTGTGCGATGCAAAAGGAAGTCTCCCCATTCTTCCGTTTGAGCCCTGTGCTTGAGCCCCGAAGCCATGAAAACTATAGATTTTTGTTAGCCTCTGCAAATGGCCTCTATTTAGAGGGTTTTGATATAAAGTACTTTCGATAGAAAGTAGTTTCGATAGAAACTAATTAGTTTTGATCGAAACTACTTTCTATCGAAAGTAATTTCTAGTTTAACATGCATATGGGCAAAAAACATAGCAAAATTTTGACTAGTTAGTTTTGATCGAAACTAAGCAAAAAAGGTAGTTTTGATCGAAACTAAGAATGTTTCGATCGAAATAATCAGGTACTTTCTATCGAAAGTACTTGACTAAATCCTCCCCCTCATGGATTTCATGAGGAATTCCTTCCTCCGAAAAAGTGTAATCCACTATTGTGGGATCACCCCTAATGAAAGTACATTTGCATGGCTAGCATTAAACAATTGAATTTTGTCTTCCGGAAGACTTATAAAATTAAAAACTGCTAACCCTTTCAACTCCCTCATGTGTAGCCAACATGAAGAGACAACATATCTACGTCCATATTTTATAATTTGTGCAATATGACTAGGGTTGCATCATATCCATGTGATTTCAACACTTGGTATACTTGGCACAAGGAAAATATAGGCATGTTGCCATCATTTTAGTAAAAGCTACATAAGAATCAAGGCATTAGTAAAATATTGAGTAAGATGGGGATTTTAAGGCATCTTAATCATTATTACCAATTATGGTGACTGCCTATTAATATCCTATCTTTTCCTTTCTACCCACATTTCTAGTTCCTTGTTTTCTCGCTCTCAGTTTTTCACTTGGTCTTGCCCTCGCAACAAAAGGATGACAATTCCCTTCATGAGGGCCGAATTCCCCGAGTCGGGAATCCTAATCACTGAAAATAAGCACAAGTGGCTTCCACAAAATGCCATGTCATCTCAAGAATGAGAGTTGTCTGCCAGCCTAGGTGCCAGCTCGAAGGACAAAAAGGAGAAATGATGATGTGGTAGCCAAGAGGGAAAAAGTTGTTCATTCCACATTAGAAAATCAAAGTGTTTCATTGGGACTATTTGTTCTGCCAGAACTCCTCCCAAGCTCTAGTGCCCCAGTGGAGAGACAAAGGTGTCCGACGTGGCATCTACATGGTGTCCAAGATGGTAACAAATTATGATTCCACAGTAGCTCCTTAGTCTGCCTTGAACCTCTTCAAGGCGCTAATGCCTCAATGGAATGGTTAAAATGATGACGTTCATGTTGATGAGGCAAAACAAGTGGTTTATGTTGGAACTTTCATATGCTATGTTTAGCCTTGTGGAGGCTAAAATTTTATCTTATCTTATCTTATGGCTTCCACAAAATACCATGTCAGATCAAGAATGAGTGGTGTTTGACAGTCCATGTGCCAGCTCAGATGGCAAAAGAAGAAATGATGACGTGGTATCTGGCAGGCAAACGTTGTTCATCTCATTGGACCTTTCTAGTTGTTTCCTCGAAATGACACGTCAGATAACCAACAAGGACAAAAGTGACAACTCATATGAAATGTCAGCATTGGACATGGAGAGCAAGGTTTTGGCCATTCTGATACATTTTCAGCTAGTTATCCTCCCGAGTCACCATGGATTTTTTGTAGATTTTGTTTTCTTTGCCCCACATTTTTCACTCTATAATTGGGCTCTTCTGTATTCTTGTGCAATATATGCTCGGATGGTGTTCTTAAAGCTAGGTAGTGGGCACTTTTTCTAGTTAGGATTTAATCTTGTCAAAAACATGTGGCAAGAAAGGATACTCCTGACACATGTATATCTCTTAGGTCTCTATACTTGTTCTTATAATTTAATATTAAAGTTCCACCTTCTCGTCTTCAATTTAAAAAAAAGTACATTTATTATTTAATTGCATGCATTAGCTTTCATATCTTTAGAGGATTGATTTTGACATTTTATTGTGTGACCTTAAAATGGCTACTAAGAAAACTAAGAAATCTTTTCAAGAAACAGTATTTGCATTGACTTTGACTTCACTCTAGTTTTTGTAATATTAATTTTTGTCTTGTAGAAATTAAATGATAAAATGTTTTTTGATAATAAAGAAGCTAAAACAAGGGGGCTGACTAGTTACAAAATAACAGAGCAAGCTCGACAAGTGTCACAACTAACAACACACTAACAAAACTAGCACACCCTCATCCAATACCTTTCTTTAAAATCAAAAATATGATACGAGTGGCAAGAGGGCCAACATTAACAGAAAAATTGGTAAACCAACAATGATAACCAGTAGGTAAAGTTCTAGCTGACTTAAACACAAAGTACCAAATAACCAAAATATTGGAGTAAAACCACCTACCACTACCAGTCTTGGAAATATGATAACCAGAATAAAAAAATACAGGAATTAACAGGCCCTTAAAGGCCAACCACCACTAGAAAGAGTTTAAAACCAACTTAGAAAATAGAAAAAAAAATTCATTTGGGGTTGTTCCCCCCATCATTAAGCAACAACTTGAACCAGTCTTCTGCCAGAAACTGGAACAATTTCCCCTCATCCTTCTCTGTCGCCAAAGTCTTCTGATTCTCCTGATGGAGGAGGTTAAGATTCGTGGCCGCCAAGTGCATCACCTACATTGCAAATTATGCCAGCCTATTGAAACTAGCGCCAAGATCCTTGACTTTACCTTGCAGTAGCTGTAGATATTCCTTAATTTGATGCAGCTCCGCCTTAATTTCATGCAAATCCAACTTATAGTCCTCTTTTCTGCCATCTGAGGCACCAACCTTTTCCTCCTCAGTCTCTTTCACGTCCTCATTATCCTCCTTAACAGTATCCTCCCCCTGCAAGCTCATAGGTGAAGTAGTAGTAAGAGGGGACTCCTTATTGTTTCCTCCCGACACTATCAAAAAATCCACCGAATTCAATTTAAAGCTAGCCGACACATGCATGGAATCCTAGATTTTATTTCCCCCCTCCATGATCGGGGTTGCTTTGCCCTTCCCCTTACCAGAGTTGTCTTCCTCCTTATCTTTTATCTTCTTTCCCTTCTTGTTCTTTTCTTCAATTTTCACTTTTTTCCTCCCTTCTTCCCCCTCAGAATCCACTTCTTCCTCAGCCTCCTCAAGATACCTTTTCCTCACAGCCTTCTGCTTGATGCGAGAGTTGGAATCAATTCTGTGGGACCTCCTCTTGCTATCATTATCATCTTATTCCTCCGTAGAGTCAATGTTGATTTGCACTTCCCTCACCTTATCAGCGGGACCCAAAATAGTATCTTTAGTTTTTTTACCCGTGGGAATGGGCGTTTTAGAGGACAATGTCGGTTGAGAAAGGGAAACAACATTCTCTTTAGGGTTTTTGGCTGGGATGGTGGCCATGTCTTACATGGTGAAAATTCTGGGAGGACACAGGTCACAGTGAAAATTATATAACCGAAGGATAAGCCCTTGGTGAAGGATACAATAATTTTTCTTAGGGACATTTCTTAATCCTCACATCCATGACCAAAGCTTCCAAAGAATGCAATAGAAAGAAAGGGATGGATATCTCTTCATTATAGTGGAAATGGTTTAACAAAGAGGAATGGTAATTGTAGTAGGTCCCAAAACGACCCTCAAATGTGAGAGACTTCATCAGAATTAGGCATACCTCATCCCACGGTTTAGGCAGCTCGTCATGTTTGAAACCCCCACAAAAATGAATAGGAACCTCCACTTTTTTGAAGAATCGATTCACACTTGTGTCGCCCCTGCACTCGGTAACCTTCCTCCACTTTCTTCCCTCCAAGTACAAACTCGTGGCTTGAGCTATAACTTCTTCATTTATCTCGAAGGTGATACCATTTATGGTAACCTTACAACCTTCCCAAGTATCGACAAGCTGCATTGAGATAATTTCATCATTTCCCTCCATGGCTTTCATGTAAGGGAAGAACCCACCTTATTTCAGGTACATGACTAGACAAGGGTTTTTAAGAAACCCGTCCTCAATTTTTTACAGTTCCACCCTGACCATAGCCCCTCCCATCTCGGCGTTAAACTCTGAAAATTGCACTTCCTCCTGAGACTCCAGAGACATCCCATCCAAGATCCTAACACTAAACATAGTCAAGAACCCTTCCCATCTCAAGCAACTATTGCAGAAAACCAGTGTGACAGGAATAGTGGCAATTAGGACATCACTATTCAGCTTAATGAAAAGATGACAACTCAAACAAGAGAAAGTACTATTCACATTTGTAGGCATTTTAAAAACATTAAATGCCCTTAAATTAATATGATTACGGATCTTGGAATTGAAATGATCATAAAGACTAGTTATAGAATTGAGCTAATGAGTTATAGAGTGTTGTTGGTTTCATCAAGAGTCTCAGACAAACTAGTTATTGAGTGTTTTTTTATGTGTCAATCACGGCCTCTACCTGTAAATCTACAAACACAACACTCTATAACTCATTAGCTCAATTCTTAGCACAAGAAAACATTCAAAACATAACAATCGAAATCAAGCTATACCTTCCTATTTAGAAAGAGTTTGATCTAACTATGACATTGCTCTCAGAGTTGTGCTTTGGACCAGTGACATGCAATTCTTAATGGAAGATTCAAAAATGCTAGAAGCCATTAGTATGTATCTTAAGCTAAAAAAATATCAATGCTACATTCATTTGATCCTTTAAGCAATTGAAGTGTTTATTAACTAGCTAAGAATGCATGAATTCATTTCTACAGCATAAGCCTAATGCAAGATTGTAAGATTTTCTTATCATTTGAGCTCAAAATTCACTCCTTTATGGAAAATAAAGTGAAATGAGTGGTTGAGATTGATTCTTCAGGAGTGATTAGGATTAATCCTTTCTTGATCCATGTGAGGTGATCCATGTGTGTCAATTATCATTGGTCCATCAATTGACTTTTTCCCTTTGTGGTGAGTTGTAATTTAGGAGTATTTATTTAATTTGCTTTAATTAATTACCTTAGCCAAGGGATTTAATGAGATTGATTTAATTATATAAGCCAAGGTAATCAATTAGAAATTAATAATACATTTAGCAATGGTTAATGCTTTCTTTGAGGGATTTCATTGATTTTAGAGAATTATGCCAATAATCAAATAATTGGATTGGCATAATTGGGAGAAAGATCTTTAGTTAAGGCAAAATGGGGTCTCTAGTTAGAGTAGCCCAATTTAGGGCGGTTATAGTTATAACTAGAACATATTGGTCTGACAAGGATGTACGGATAGTGTATGGTGTTTCAGAGTATGCGAGCATGGATTGGAGTAGAAGGAATTATGTATACCTTATTTCTAAGGTTGCGGGATTGTATGTGGTTATTTGCATGAGTTATAGTTGTTTTTGTGATGACTGGCTTCAGAACAGTGACAGAGGATTATGACAGAGTTAGTCCCTGTGTTTTTGGGATAACTTCGATGTGAGCATGTGTTATGTTATGCGAGCTTGAGGCATGACAGAAGACATGTTGGAGAATGCTATTTGAGATTCTTGGGTTGTTGGATTCTTGGTGATGTCAGTTGTGACATGTGATCTTGCGTAGACCTATTTATGGCCGACTTCAGTGGTGTAACGTGTTTAGAGGATGGCAAGCTTGGATTATGGATCATGACATGTAATTGATGATTTATATTTAATGTTTACTTGTTTAAGGTATTGTGTGTATCTTATCAAGGGTCCATGTATTTATTTGTGCATTGGAAAAGTCTTAATAGGCTAACCTAATTTCTTGTTGTAACTTGTATAAAGGAAAGTCAATTCCTATTGTTGTAATATGGAAGTGAAATGCGAAGATGTAGATGTGATTTTTGCGCATATAGAGAAGTGATTGTAGTTGTAATGCACTTCATTACAATTGTATAAGAAAAGCAAGTTTTTGTCAGTTAGTTCATTGTTATCAGTGTATCTCTATACTTTCTCTTGGACAGTGGATCCAGAAGGTGGGTTTAACCTTCTCATTTGAGCAGTGTGCTTGGGCAGTGAGCCTCATTTTATTACTCCTAGTAGGGTTCGTCCTTTAATAGGTATTTTTACTAAATGTAATACTCAGCTCCTAATAGAGCCAGATCTCCTAACAAGGATATTATACTCTTAGTACATTATTTGTGGGTGCTAATTCCCACCAGAGTTTTTCTCTTAAAAGGGTTTTCCTCAACAACAAATACTTGTATTATGATTCGAATTGTGTAATTGGTGTTTGAGTTTAAAGTTTAATAAATTGGGCACACAACTGATTCACNCCCCCCCCCCCCCCCCCCTCTCAGTTGTGCTAACAAAAACTATAGCACCGACTGATAAAGTTGTTGCACAATCATATACCACCTAATGAAGCTCATGATGCAAATGTGCCAGAATGCATGTACCCCAAGAAAAATGGCATGGTCTTGTAGGCATGTCCTCCAATAATTGACCCCAACCAATATGAAATCAATGAGCACTCTAGTCATCCATAATGAATCCTCTATTCATTTATGCTAAAACTACTGGGAGTGGGGCATAGTGTCTCCTCATCATAATATCCTAGGTCACTATGTATCCTCTGATCTTCTCATCCTCAAAAACTCGATGTACTATTGATCTGTCATCAAACGGATCGAAGTGCACTAACTCTCCCATCACTGGGATCTGCAATATCTGGTATATATCCCCAGGAGTGATGGTCATCTCTCTCATCAGTAAATGAAAGGTGTTGTGGTCGTTGTGCCGCCTCTCTGATATTGATGTCAATAATCCTCAATTCAACCAAATCTAGGGCATACTCAAAAGATATCCCAATCCACATCGTTTGAACACATGTCTATCCTCTGGGGATAAACGCGCAATCAAAGCTAACAATTTAGGGTAGACCACCCTCATATTCAACTTATCTAGTTGAACCTATTACAGTCATACATCAAACATCAATATCAGATCAATTATCTCAAGTGAAACATATCCTGCTATCTACTTTCTCATTTGAGATTTATAGGATTTCGGTGAGCGCATCAATTTTTTCGCACCTTTATATCACGAGGACAAAAATCATCATCTATCCTATCATACTAAGTTGACATCGACACAACATTGATCTATTATCGAATATCCTATACTCACTGACACAATTCTCACATCCTCACATTTGGACCTTACATCTGTTCACTCAACTTTTGATAACAATTAGCATCTTTGGGGTCACACAAACATCATACCTCTAAAGACAAACCACACTCATCACGCAAATCAAGGCAACATCATGCACATGAGGGTAGCACATGACGATTTCAAACTTCATCACCAAAAATTGCCTAATCAGGGACAACCATCAAAGTCACATATCCCTATTTTCCAAAAACATCCCACTCATCAAAAGTCAACACATCATCACAAGTTGATGTCATGATAACTACAGAAAATCAAAAAATGCCAAATCATGCCCAAATCAAGTCACAAATTTCACAAAGTCAAAAATTTCACACAATCTTGAAAAATCTAAAATCATGCAAAAATTTGACAAACATGCCTCATGTCGAAAAATCAATCGTGAAAATAAAATAAAATAAAATAAAAATCATAAAAAAATAAAAATCAAAAATTCATAAAATCAAAAATCAATAATTCATTAAAAAATCAATAAAATCATTAAAAAAAAATTAAAAAATCATGTTCACCAACACAAACTTGATTAAATATTTTGCAATCAACATAAATCATTTTCCTTAGAGCCAATGTTTGCAAAATCATCTCGATTTTAATCCTGAGGGGACATACTAGGACCAAAGTGCATAATTTTGTAAATCAGGGCATTTTTTAAAATTGGGAACACCGGACGTCAAAATTATTTTTCCACATCATGGCATCAAAAGGGATTAATTTTCACAACAGACATGGTATCACATTATTAGAGAAACGACATTAGCATCATATCAACATCATATCAGCATCATATCAACAACATCATATCAACATCATCGTCATCAGTATCATATCATATTGGACATCAAATTAGTATTAGACATCAAACATCAGGTATTCTTTGAACCAATGCTCTTCGCACATTGATTTAAAGAGGGGCATTTGCAGACAACCTAAATTGGTCAACCAAAGTCAAAGAGGTCAAATCAAGTCAACATCAGGGATTAATTAACAAAGTCATTAATTAATTAAATTCAAACCAAAAGGTATTAATTAAAATATGTAATTGATTTAATCAATTAGTTCTATAGTTCAATTAAATAAATCAAATACAACCCATCTAATTCCCTTACATGGCTAATTTAATTAATTGTTTGAATTAATTAATTCCTAATTTCTTTCAACAACCACTAAGGGACAGAAATCAATTAGCCAATGAGAAGAGAGGATTGAGAGCACATAGATCACTCCAAGGGTTTGCTATCTTAGCCACTCATTTAGCCTTTGTTATCCTCACCGCTCATTTTTTCATCTTGTCCCCCTATTTGAAACACATCATTCAACCTTAACTTCAACCATACTTTGACCATGGTTAATCAAACTCACCCCCTACCCTTGATAATTCCTATAAATAGAAGACATTTGTTAGTGTAAACTTACCAATTCACATTTTAGAGCACTAATGCACTTGATAGCAATTACATGTTGAATTGAGCATTCTTAATTAGGATCATAGCAATTTGCATTTAGCATAGTTCTTCACCAAGATCTTACATCTTGGATTGAATTGTGTTTTAATTAGCTTTGCATCATCAATCGTATAGCATTTCTCATTTTCTAAGTTGTCACTAGGATCTCTAATGCAGCTGAGAGCAATATTCCTTAGAACTAGAGAGCAATGAGACGCTCAATAGGTTTATCATTTCAATTGATCCAATCGTAGTTTATCTTTCACTTCGATTTGACTAACCTATTATTAATGTTTTATTGAGTTTGTGTGCAGGTTAAACATACAGACTACACTACCCTACTACCCTTCACCCAACTTGAATCATTAATAATAGTGAGAAAGTAAAGTAGAGAACATTTTATCAAACACACAACTCAATATATTTCATTAATGCAACTTTCTAGATACCCAAAAACCTCATTTATCATCTCGAATCAATCAAATAAAAATCTTCTTCTCTAAGAAGCCATATTCTCTATCTGGGCTCCTTAAAAAACAAGGAATTATAATGTGAAAATTGGATAGATATCTCTAATTCAACAAGGTATCTTAGTCTTTGCATCAAAAGTTGACCTCAAAAATTATGTTAGAATGGTGTGTTTTTCCCTAATGAAATTACATTTGCATGGCTAGCATTAAACAATTGAATTTTGTCTTTGTAAGACTTATAAAATTAAAAATTGCCAACCCTTTCAACTGCCTCATGTGTAGCCAACATGAAGAGACAACATATCTACGTCCATATGTTGTAATTTGTGCAATATGACTAGGGTTGCATCATATCCCTCCGATTTCAACACTTGGTATACTTGGCACAAAGAAAATATAGGCGTGCTGCCATAATTTTATTACAAGCTACACAAGAATCAAGGCATTAGTAAAATACTGAGTAAGATGGAGATTTTAAGGCATCTTAACCATTATTTCCTATTATGGTGACTGCCTATTAATAGCCTGTCTTTGCCTTTCTACCCACATTTCTAGTTCCTTGTTTTCCCCCCTCTCAGTTTTTCACTTGGTCTCGCCCTCTCAACAAAAGGATGACAATTCCCTTCATGAGGGCCAAATTTCCCAAGTCGGGAATCCTAATCGCTGAAAATAAAGCACACGTGGCTTCCACAAAATTCCATGTCAGCTCAAAAATGAGAGTTGTCTGCCAGCCCAGGTGCCAGCTCGGAGGAAAAAAAAAAAAAAGAGAAATGATGATGTGGCAGCTAAGAGGGCAAAAGAGGTTCATTCCACATTAGAAAATCAAAGCGTTTCATTGGGACTATTTGTTCTGCTGGAACTCCTCCCAAGCTCTAGCGCCCCCAGCAGAGAGACAAGGGTGTCTGACGTGGCATCTACATGATGTCCAACGTGGTAACAAATTATGATTCCGCGGGAGCTCCTTATTCCACCTGGAACCTTTTGAAGGCACTAGTGCCTCAATGGAATGGTTAAAATGATGACATGGATGTTGATGAAGCGAATAAGTGGCTTCGGTTGGCACTTTCATATGCTATGTTTAGCCTCGTGGACATTAAAATGTTATCTTATCTTATGGCTTCCACAAAATACCACATCAGATCAAGAATGAGTGGTGTTGACAGTCCAGGTGCCAGCTCAGATAACAAAAGAAGAAATGACATGGCATCTGGCAGGCAAAAGTTGTTCGCCCCACTGGACCTTTCTAATTGTTTCCATGAAATGCCACATCATATAACCAACAAGGACAAAAGTGACAACTCGGATGAAATGTCAGCATTGGACATGGAGAGAGGTTTTTGGCCATTTTGATACATTTTCAGCTAGTTATCCTCCCGAGTCCCCATGGATTTGCTGCAGATTTTGTTTCCTTTGCCCCACGTATTGCACTCTGTAATTGGGCTCTTCTGTATTCTTGTGCATATGCTCGGATGGTGTTCTTAAAGCTAGGTAGCACGCTCTTTTTCTAGTTGGGATTTAATCTTGTCAAAAAGATGTGGCAAGCAAGGATTACTCCTGACACATGTATATCTCTTAGGTCTCTGTACTTGTTCCTATAATTTAATATAAAAGTTCCAGCTTCTCGTCTCTCGTTTTGAAAAAAAAATGTACATTTTTTTCATTTATTATTTAATTGCACGTATTAGCTTTCATATCTTTAGAGGATTCATTTCGACATTTTATTTTGTGACCTTAAAATGGTTGTTAAGAAAACTAAGAAATCTTTTCAAGAAACAGTATTTGCATTGACTTTGACTTCGCTCTAGTTTTTGTAATATTATTTTTTTTACTTGATGAAATGAAATGATAAAATGTTGAATATTATATTTTTACAAAATACATAAATACTTGACTACTTTAGTTATAATTATTTCCTATCTAGACAACTATTACACCTTCTAAATTGTCACAATTGCAAGGCATGTAAAAAATATAATTCTTAGGTATAAATCCATGATGAGAATTTGGTACAATATAGAAGAGTAGCCAGAAGTTGTATATCCTCATATCCAATTTGGATATGTATCTGATATGGCCCTGATACATGTCAGATACCATACCTGTGCTTGCTTAAAAAAATCTTTAAAAAATCTTGATTTTCCAACTGTGTTGAATACTATGTCATTTGATCTTTATTAAATTTGACATAAATCTTTCAAAATTTAATTTTAAAAAACTTACATGCAATTTTTCAAACTTTTTGGTATAATGAGAAAGACAAACGAAATGTTTTTTTTATTTCAGTGACCAATATATTTGGGTTATCTACAAATGCAACTCTACTGTTTTTGCATATTGTAAAGTGTTAAATTAACTTATAATTATTTATGTAACGTTTGTGTCTATATTAGTTTTGAAGTAACAAAAATCTCGTCTAATAACTTAGAAAATGGTGTTAAATATATATGTAAGTATTTTTTATTAATGTGGTATCAGCAATATCTGTATTGGGGGTCTTAAAAATGGCTGTATCCATATCTGTGTCCATGCAACTTTGCAATATAGTAGTCAGCAAATTCAGGGAGATTGGAGTTACCCCACAGATTGGACTAGCATATACAAGCCATTTTGCTATTTCTGTAAAAAATATATGATCCTGTAAATCCATGATGAGAAATTGGTACAGCATGGTAGTTCAGGGAGGATGAAGGTACCCCACGGATGGGACTACCATATACAAGCCCATTTGGAGTTGATGGTGATGACTAAGTACAATTTGGGCTGTGCCAAGTTTGCAGAGCCATAAACAAGATGGATAGCATGGATGAAATAGCCATAAACAAGATGGATAGAATGGATGAAATTGCCCTAAGCGGTGAGGTCAAGATACATAGAGGAATGTTTGAACTGAATGTCTACCATCTCTCGTGCAAATATATAATATTGACGATCTCAACTCAAGCATCACAGGGAACAACTTGGGGCTCAAGAACTCAAGAACACAAATATTGATTACCTGATGTCTTATTACTAAGGAAAAGGAGTATAAGTTGACTTACAAGATCAGGGCACTGCAAAAACCAAAATCCCTGCAAACTATGGTACCAAGGAATGAGTGGATGCATCTCCAAGTACTCTGAAATTGTTGACACATGAGGTCGATGTGAAAAAAAAGAAAGTGTGAGGAATAGAGCAAGCTACTCCCAAGGAATGGATTAAGACTGAGGTTTGAAAACTAAGTTTTGAAGAGAAACAAGAAAAAACTACCCAAGTTCCTATGCCACGGTTTACTAAGTATGGAGTTGGACAACTGTTCATTTTTCAGAATTGAAGCAATCTAATTTTGATTTGCCTATGCATGTGTCAGGTCAGGGAATTGAGAAGAATACGGTAACCTGCCATTAAAATGAGCTTTGAGAATCTTAGTCAGCAGTTGCCTTAGTCGAAATGGTAATGGACATTGGAAACAGAGCGAAATTTTGAGAAATGTGATGTCTTCCAGCAATGAAGTCTACAGATTGAATTCGGCTCTAATATTGTCTCTAGCCAGCTAAATTAATTGTAAAGGGAGGCTAAGAAGATTACCAAAATCATCATTCAGCTAAGTCTGAGCTTGAAAGTGATTTTGATCCAAGTGAAGTTAGGCTAATTACATTCATACAATCAACAACTCAAAGAGTCTTCAAGCAAAGAGAAGGACAACCCACTCCAAAGAATTGGCAACCCTACAAGCAAGGGAATTTCAAGAACAATGAGCAGAAAGGGAAAACAAATGGGAGCTCCAGCTGAAAACTTTCCAATGAAATAAGGTCAGAACAAATGCTATATTTTTGGATTTCACAGAAAGAGATAGTTTGATCCTTCAGAGAACTTCAGAAAAAGATTTGTGAGTTAAGGAGTTGCATAATAATTTATATGCCATAAAGGATAAAGCCACACAAAAACAAGCAATGGAAGAAGAGATAAAGGCTGAGGAAAAACCTCGACTTTGGAATGATAGCAAGTAGGAGCTATTCACTGCTCTCCAAAAAGAAGTTTATAAGTTGGATGATGATCTAGCTAATGAGATGTAATCATACAGGGCCATGCAAGAAGAGCATTCAAATCAGCAGGACCAATGAGCTTGGAAATGCTAAGAAAACACATTTTAGGAGCTGACGGAGAAATTGATGCGATTAGAAGCATTACAAGCATGGATCAAGATGGGAGGAATTCATGGCTTAACTTTATAGTCAAAATTCGGTAACATGCTCAATATAAAATCTTCCTACTTCAGACGATACTAACTTGTTTGGAGACAACCAGACCAGCTAGTCCATGGGAATGTTGGCTGTAGAAGTGGAAAGAACCTAGACAACAAAGGAGAACCAAGCGCCCTGCACTCAATCCAAAGCCACAAGGTATTCAATAACACACATAATCCGTGGGTTTTCCCAAGTTTCTCAAAAACCTGCACATTTTGCCTTCAAAGCTTGGGTTTTTTATTTAAGGCCTTGATTTTTTAACTTGATTAATAATTTGAGACTTCAGCGTTTGAGTGCAATTGAGAACAATGAAAAACCTACTTATTTTGGTCTTCATTTTGTTTCTCTTTCTATGCGCTATTGGCATATGAAATAGCAATCACAGGTTTTTCCATATTCTTATGAATATTTCAGCACTGTTTTTTTTTCTTATGTTTTTCCTATTTTAAACCCCAAGTAATTGAATTCCTTTTACAGTTTCAGTTTCCGTGTCAAGGCATGGAATGCTACTATGCTTTAAATTATAGGCTGAAAAACACTAAAAGATAGAAATCTGTGGGAGTGGCCTTTAACATTTTTTGTGGAAAATACTAAAAAATAAGCAGTGGGAATCCTTGGCAGATATCAGACTGACAAACACTTTTTAAAGGTGATCTCAAATAGAGAGGTGACAAATGTTAGAATCCAAGAATATTCTGTACATGGTGAACAAGCTGTCGAATTCCAACAAATATAGAGCAAGGAATTTATTTCTTCTAAAAAAATGAAAAGATTCTGCCCTGAAGCTTATGATGGAACACTGCATCAAAGCCATAGTAATGATGAAACAGTCCTAAACTAAGAAAGGTTAAAAGAGAAGTAGTGCATACTAACTAACTAAACATATCATTTTATGTTAGTATGAAGACCGGAAGGATGGGTGTCGACAACCCTATGAAATGCATATACATCCCCATTTCTGTAAAATAAATAAGTCACCGAGACTTGGAATGCTAAAACATGTAAGAGCCATTGTAGACAAATAAACTCTCATATAAATCCAAACCCCTGCTATAGAGCAATACTATAATTATTGAGTCCCTCCCAAAGCGTTTTTCTTAGCCCATCGATTCTCAACTTCCAGAAAGGAGCAAAGGCTTTGTTTATATCGATTCTCAACTTCCAGAAAGGAGCAAAGGCTTTGTTTATATTGATCATTCTTTAAAATTTCAAGGCAAGGCAATTCAATAGACTGGCAATCTGAATGATAGCAAGATAAGCCTTCCAATCAGTGCTTTTACATATACCACTAATCATCATCATGCACTTCCTGGAGCAGTAAGAATGCTACCCAAATATATGAAAATTTGAGCCAGAGAAAATTATCTAACCGACATAAATTTATGTATAACTCATCAAGCACATTATATGATATTTGAAAATGCCAGCAACATATGATGTCATTATAAAGTGTTACTTTCAAATGTAACATTAGGCTTCGGCAGACACTTGCAGTCAATATGTTACCGAAAAACTAAACACTAGAGCAGTTCAAGTAGAAAGCCAAACCAAAACTCAGCCATCTCTTATGATACTTCCAAAATATTATGGAACTTTGATTAAAAATTGGAACTTATGTTTGAGCAGCTAGACTGAGTGGTTATAACCAAATGTGCCAGCTTGAGTGGGCCATAAAGAAAAATGCCAAAGTGGCTGATGTACGCAAGATGACTTTTTGTAGATGGATAAAAAGATTAGAACGACATAAAATTCAAAACAGCATTCATTCTTTATGACATTTGAAATAGTGCTGAAAACTTGGCAGCTATCTTTACTAAATTACTTGTTAGCAAGACCTTATCTAGAAGCTTTATCCATCATATATCTTTACTCAATCTCACTATTCAAGGAGCAAGACCTCCTTCAGTAAAGTTGTGTATTATGCTGCAATTACAGGATCATTGCATGCATGTGAGCAAGCAATTAAAGAAGTCACCATCTAATTTCAGGTGTCTTGATTGTACTCTACAACAAAAGGAAAAACATTAACTTCAAGAATCAATTATCAATTTGCACTTTCATCTTCACTTATGTGAGAATGACCGTTTACTTGTGCGTTGACACCAGAAACAAGCTCAGCTTCAAATGTTTGTGAGGGCAGCCTCTCATACATGGTTGATCCAAGCCGCATGAGTTTAGCTGAGCTAGATCTCAAAGCCCGTTTCAATGTAACCGCCTTCCATCTTTGCTGGATGTAAATTATAATTGCAAGCACCACAGCAGTAACTGGAATAGCAATGTCCCCAAACTTCGAATAAAAATCTAAGCTAGGATTTGCAAATTCAAACTCATCTGCAAAGTAAGGATTGAAAACTGGGGTTCTCAAGTAGTCATATATGTGAGGTAGAAGACGCAAAACAGTGACACCAATGTAATATAGTTTCCTAAGTGGTTTGCAATCAACTTGCCAAAGAACATTGCCAACAATTTGAGGAAGCAGGAAAAAATCTTGCATCAAACCTACATACTCCTTAAGCTCAGTTTCCCATTCATGCTGCTTGTGCATGGTGCCTTTCCAGTCTAGATAGGTAGAAGACTGAACTGGGCGCTGACTAACTTTCACAGTATGTACAACCAACACAATCAAAAAACCTAAAGCATGAATAGATGCACAAATGGCAAGGACTCGCTTGTCACTTGGGACTCTCCATGGCTCCAAAGGACTCCTGGTGAACAATCGAATGCGAGATTTCCAAACCTTTTGGGCCAATCTAAGTGTCAACAGTAATGCAATCAACACAAGAAGTTTAACCAAGTAGTCCATGATCTCAGACATTCGCCCTTCATTAAGAACTGAATAGTCACTGTTCTCTGAATCATATTTCATCCTCTCAAACAAGGCCTCAGCACCCGTTATGAGAGGAATACTGTATCCAATGGCCTGAAGACCCAACATGACATGAGAGATGTATGGTACAGCTTCTGTCTTCTTTCGAATGTAGAATAATTGACTGAGGATGCATGCAATCATCATTGATAGTGTCAGTATACGCAACAAGCCTTCCAAACTCTTGCGAGAAATTATCTCTTCTCGTTGTCTCCTGTATAGAATGGGCAGTGTCTGGGCACTAATTGGCTGGAAAAAAAGAGGGTCATCTTCAGTCCTTTGGCTTGTCACTGAAATCTGGACAGTTGGATTCATGAACCACCTGGCATTTGTTGGTGGATACTCGACTTTGACATTAACCAAGCAATCCAAACCATCCTCAAGATCACCACTATCATGCATTACATTCCATGGGGCACGAACATCCCTGCATCCTATAAGGTACATTTTACCCACTCTTGGATCATATAGACCCTCAACAAATAGCTTGGAAAAATTTCCTTCCATTTTCAATTGTGCAGCAACATTCAGGAAGTACTTCTCCTCCTCTGGTCCTTTTGATGGAGATGACCTTGAAGTATTCTCAGTCATTAAAGAAACATTTGAGGCTTGTAGCCAGTCAACTCCCACAAAGCTGTCAATAGCTATGACATCCAAGTCTATGAAGGTTTTCATGAAATTTGTTTTGCAGAAACTTTGCAGTATACCTGAGGAATGCACTGAAAGATCTTCACTCAGCAGAGAAAAACTCTCCCGCGTCTTTCCATTATCTTTCCAAGGGTACTTCAAGAATGATTTCTTCAGCTGTTCACCAAACCCAACTGGCTCGTCTTTCTCTAACATGGCTCCCGCTAATTCGATCTTGCTGTATGTATATGTCATGTTGCTCAATACATCCCATGGCAACTGTGGAGGATGTAAAAGAAGTTCAAATATAAGAGGATAGAATGAAGATGTAGCCTTCTGAATGCTGGAAATGCTGCCAACAGCTATGCTTCTTTGCTTGATGGAAAGCGAAAGAGGAATGTAAATGCAGATCCGAGAATTACAAGGACTATCAGCACCGCCCTTGGATCCGAGACATCCAACCATACAAAGCTGGCCAGAAGATAAGCTCCATTTACCTTCTGCGGACAGAGTTAAGCCATTAAGGCCTGATCTTTCTAATGCCAGAACCCGACTCTGTGAAGGAGGCACGGCTCGAAAAACAGCACTAACGTTTGCAAAATCTGACTTGCCCGTGCCAGGATTAGGCGGATCTACACATCTAATGTCCTGCACAACAAACTTCGTGTTTTTAAAACTGCCATCTGTTGCCTGAATTTCTGTATCATTTTTAAATGGACCTAACTTGCTGCAGTATTCATCTGTGCCATTACATTGCCAATTTGGAACCACATCCAAAAGCTGACCCGATATCAGTTCCATTAAGACTGAACAAAATTGCTTTCCTCTGTAGGTTTTATTACCTTCCTTTAGTACTTTGTCCAGATATGGGTAAGGATCACAAGCCTTTGCCACCAAGCTTTCAGAACCAAACTGATAATTTGTAAAAGCACCCAACTGGGAAAAAATATCAATATCATTGAAGAATCTAGAACTGGAGGGTCGGTTGAGGCTTTTCAAATTTCCACGAATTTCTCTGGTAGTCAATGAAAAGTTGTTAGGAAAGTGCAGTTTTAGCAAAATTTTATCATCTTCTAACAGAGTTGGTGACAGAAAGTCTGAATTTTCTACCCAATCCCAAGGATCTGAAGCATTCTCCCCACGAGAGGGAAGATTTGAGCTTCCCAGCATACACAACACCCTTTCTTCTTTTGATTCGAAGTAGACACCTTCAAAAGTAATGCCCAGTGCAGTGAAGCCAGGATAAATTTGAAAGCTCTGAGGATTGCTCCCGTCATAGTACGCTCCTCTGTCTGTTGCTACGGCCAATCGTAAAAACCCACTCAGATTCATCATTTTGCCAGACGACCCCTTGTCTGAATCCACATCTGTGATATAGAAAGATGCCAGATTGATCGGAGAATGCATTTCCTCAAAGGTATAATTAGACTGACCTTTGGATTTATAAGGCATCAGAGGTGCAGAACCCTTGTCTTGGTTCCAATCTCCATTTACAAACGAAATCTCATTCTGGATACTATATACACGGTTAGGATTGGGAGGCAACATTGAAGCCTCTTTTAAGACAGACCTACATTCTTCTTTCACCTCATTAAAACGTCTGTAAGTGGGCTTGCGGTTGTTATAGTTCGATGGATCATAAGCTTCAACACTTGCTTCAGAAACCCCAGGATAAGACTTAGAAGGGTAAAACCCGCCTACGGAGGACGTTAACAGGGAAGACAATGTTACAGCCCATACCCAGAACCCAAACAGAGCTTGGCAATGCTTCCCCATGCTTTTGAACACTCAAATTCTCATTAAAGCTGCAAGAAATTCAATTTTTTCACTTCAAAACTCAAAAGTTCAAGATCTGGCTCTGGGAAACAAAAAAAACAATGTAGCTTGTGGACTATAACAATGAATATCTATCATTCAGAAAAACTTATAGAAGAAATCAGGGCTTGCAGTGCAAGCAAGTGTCTGACAATGATAACAAACGCTAACTACTCTGATCAATATTACACTACCTAATTCAGCATTTTTTATAACATGTGCTTAGAAAACAGCATTTTAGGAGAAAAAAAGATCAAAATCCTATTGTAAGAACTAACCTGCAATCGCCAATGGGTATCGAAGATAGAGGCTCTCCATACAAACTAGGTAGATTTCTTGAATTTAGAATATGTAGATTCAGGTTCATAAATATATGGAATTTGGGTTGCTAGTGAGTGACAAGTGTGAAAACAGATATACTTCTGTCAACGTTTTCCGGAGTAAAATCTAAGCAATTGCAAAGTTGTTTGGCACTGAGTCGCCTCAAATGTAGAGTGTTAAATTTGACGGTCGATCTTCAATTTTAAGGAAATCCACTACTTGAAGAAAATTAAAATGTTACAGAATTTTTCCCTTTCTTTCCAAATTAAAAACAATTTTTTAATAATATTTTACAATGAGAAGGATTAATACTTCCATACGGCCATGAAATTGGAACCGATACCTGCTCTTTGACTTTGTTTTTTGTCGAATTATAGGTCGTCCTTCACTCACATGCCATTTCATATTTCTTTTTGTTTATTTTAGTGAAATGTTTTCTTGTAATAATATATTTTTAAAAAAATTAATGCAAAATATATTGGGAGATACCATTTTTGAGATGTTTGATTTAAGTGGGATGGGCATCTCAAATATGATGTCTTAATATTTTAATATAGATCTTTCTAAATATAGATATGTCAGCAGTGTTTGTAACTATAACATGTAAAATATTAACTTCGTTGTTAACATTATTATAATAAATTAATTATTTTCATTTCAATACATAAACTACTACACTAAGTCAATAAAGAAAAATAAAGAGCCATACATCTTAAAAAATCTCTAGACCGACCTCAACATATTTGTGATAGGTTCATTTGAAATGGCTTTTCCCTTTAAGAGAGTTAAATATTTTGCAATTTAAATTTATTATCGTAAGAACCATTCACTTATCAACTTAAATTGTTTACCTTGATTTGTAGCTAGAAAGTTCTTTTCATTTTCTCATCTTTTGATGGTGATCATGTGTGTGTGTGTAGGTATGCATGCATACATGTATGTGTATATATACACATATACATACATATGTATATGTATATCGTGTGTGTGTATTATGTATGTATGTATACATACACTGTGTGTGTGTGGTGGCAATATTTGTGTGCGTTGTTTATTTTTATTTGAAGACCTTATTTATTTTTCTAATTTTTACTTTTACTTTAAGAAAGTCAATTTTCTTATTTGTTTTATCTGTATATTGAAATTAAAACGAGATAAAAAAATGTTTTCTATTAAGTTCAACAGCGAAAACATGGGGGCTAACCCTTACGCAACCACAACCTAAGGGTTGTCAAAAGATCGGCATCACATTACAAAGGTGCTGGTTCTTACATGTCAAGGCCACGAGGGCACACAATCAGTATAATTTCTAGCCTACCTTAAAGAGGCCTCTTAAAGAATACTGGACCACAACTGGACACTACAATACATAGGCTAAAATAGGCAGAACAAAGGGCCAAACTGACCACTTGTAGCACAGTGGCCAAAGGCCATTAACAACAAATAAACAACACCCAGACAAGTGAGGTGAGTGGTCAAAAGAGACCAATAACATAAGGCAACCAACACAAATATAGGCAACTAGCCACAAGCAGTACAATGGTGAAAGTGGTCATTATAGTAAACAACCAGTAGCCATATAAGTAGGTCAAATACCAGAGGGAATTCAAGAAGCTCCCCAAGCCAATACAATGTGTAACAAAGATCATCTTGAAGAAAGAACAACACTCGTCCAACTAGAGAACCACCCCCAATTTGTAGCACTCCTTTCCATAGCAACAAACAAGAAGCCCACCTCAATAGGAACATAATAGGAGGTGATTAATAGCTAGGAGATCCAACCACAAATTCATCCCACATCCAAGCAGCAGTAAAAAGGAGAAGACAACCCCACGTAATGAACTTCCTCCGTCACAAAGCTAGCCCCACCTCCATAGGAGACTCATCCACCTCTATAGGAACCGTGAAATAGGAAAAAATACATTGAGAATGTCAAGTCCTTTCCAAGGTCACCAAGAAACACCCCACCGCCATGGGGTTCAACATAGCCCCAAAGTCAACTACTGACACAAGGCAGGGTGGAGGATGGGGCCAAAGGCACTCCCAACTACCAAACCACCTTGCAGAACCAATGCGGAAGCCAAACAACACAGTGAGAGAAGAAACAACATAGATCCTTTATATTAACTTGATCAAAATCATTACATGCCGAGCTGTAAGGGCTTCCTAGTTTCGGCCATATATACAATGGATTTCAAATTGACCTTCATACAATAGAGATCATAGACCTTCGATCCCAATATCTAAACATTTGCTTTCTTGCTCTAAGAATGATACCTAAACTAAGAACATATAAAATAATATATACAAGAGTCCACCAAAGAGGTCGGCGCTCAAATCGCTACGAGAGACCCAGATTTAGGTCCACACAGATCCCAATAAGAGACCCCACAAATTAAATGTAGAAGTCGGCCAGATCAAGATAAAACATCTCGGAAAGATGATCACTGAAAATTAGCAACCGTTGGTAAGACATACCTGAGCATCAGACAACCCGTCGGTATTAAAGAGATCGCCGAAATCCCTTGGTAACAGCATACTCGAGCATCAGAAAACCCGTCGGTAAAGAGATCACCAAAATCTGTCGGTAAAGCATACCCGAGCAACATAAGACAAACTACAAAGCAAAAGTAAACATCTTTTTGGTTGAGTAGGATTGCCAATGACCCAAGATGCTCCTGCATCAGACACCTGGGGTTACAAGATTCCCTGAATCATGTATCAGATCCAACCTGAAATGAATCCAACTTAGATTGAGAAATCTAAGATGAGTCCTCAATCGGTCTTTTCTTCCACTTTACCAGATATTCCATGTATTCCTTTCCTCTTGTGCTTCTGCCAACTCTCTATTTCAAAATATTTTCAACTTCCTCTATCTTCTTCTTAGGATAATCACTTGGTACTGTCACTTATTCATCGGGTTCATGATATCCATACAAGTCTGAAATATTGAATATAGGTGATATATCCATGTCATCAGGTAATTCAACTTCATAAGCATTTCCACTGTCAAATCTTCTCAGTATTTTGCAAGGACCAAATTTCTTCATCTTCATTTTACCATATGTTCCAATAGGAAATCTGCCTTTCTTCAAATGAACCATTACAACATCACCAACTTCAAATGGTTTATGTCTTCTTGATCTGTTTGTACTATCTTTGTACTTCTAATTACTTTTCTCCAGCTTCTGTTTTACATCTTCATGCAATGTCTTCACGAACTCAGCAAATTCTTCTACTTCAACACTTCTTTTCTCTTCTCCAACAATATCTCTCAAATCTGATATACCTCTTGGTTGTGTGCCATGAACAATCTCAAAAGGTGTCTTTCCAGTACTTCTATTCACTGAACTGTTGTATGCAAATTCTGCTTGTGCCAACATCAAATCTCAATTACTTGGTGTGTCTCCAACTAAGCATCTCAACAAATTACCCAAACTTCGGTTTACAACCTCTGTTTGTCCATCGGTCTGTGGATGAAATGTAGAACTAAACTTCAACTCAGTATCTAACTTCTTCCAAAGTGTTCTCAAAAAATAGCTAACAAATTTATTGTCTCGGTCAGAGATGATACTCCTCGGTAATCCATGCAATCTGATAATTTCCTTAAAGAAAAGATCTACTATATGTACTACGTCTGATGTTTTCTTACATGGTATAAAATGTGTCATCTTAGAAAATCTATCCACAACAAAAAATATAGAATCATTACCTCTTTTTGTCCTAGGTAAGCCAAGAACAAAATCCTTGTTGATATCACTCCAAGGTTTCTCAGGAATAGTAATAGGTGTATACAAACCAATATTCTAACTTACTCCTTTTGCAACTTGAAAAACTCCCCAAATTCTTAGAAACTTCTGAACATCCTTATACTACTGAGGCCAAAAGTACCTCTCCTTCAACAAACTCAATGTTTTATCAATACCAAAGTGTCCAGCCAATCCACTGCTATGTTTTTCCTTCATCAAATTAGTTCTCATTGAACCTCTTGGTATGCACAACTGAATACCTTTGAACAACATATCTTCCTGAATGAAATAGTCTTCATATTTACTTGATTGATTTGAATTTGGTGCTCTGCACACTCTCCACTACTCAGAAAAATCAGAATCATTTTCATACAAATTCTTCATGTCATCAAAACCAAGAACTTCAATTCTCAATCCAGTCAATAAACATCTTCTTCTACTCAATGCATCAACAACTCTCTTAGAAACTCCACTCTTATGCTTTATCACAAATGTGAAACTTTACAAATACTCTACCCATTTCATATGTCTCTAATTCAACTTATTTTGGCTACCCAAATATTGTAAAGCCTTATGATCAGTATACAACACAAATTCATTTGTCATCTGTATAGTCAGAAAATGGAAGCACTTCCATTGTAGACTAGTTTAGCCTTCTGAGTAAGTAGTTTTGGGGTCATGTCAAGCACCTTTAATGGGCTCCTAATTTAGACCTGGCTTTCCCCCTATTATGCCCCAATTCTCCACCTCTCTCTAGCCAATTTATGGCATTCTGGACTGTAGATTTGAGATCTTTGACCTCAGGGTCAAGGTCGACCTTTTAGGTTTATGTCAACCTTGACCTTGACCTAGGTCAAGGTCAACCTCACCCCTGACCTAGGTCAAGGTCAACCTCAACCTTGACCCAGGGTCCATATTTCAGGGTCCCATAGTTTTCGGATGCCGGTCTTTGAAAAAGTTAATTCCCGCTTTCAGGTCAGCTGTTTCGGATTCTGAGGCGATGATTCCTAAATTATATTTAAAATAGGTCCTCTCCTAGGGGTAAAGGCTTTAATAGGAATTTAATTCTCCTATGTCAGCCTCCTTAGAAGATTGTGCCCTAATTTCATATAAAAGGAAGCTTTCTCCTCTCATTTTCTCTAAGCGATATTGAGAAACTAAGTCCTCTATTGAAGCCTAAGCATCATCAAGTGAAGTTCAAGAAAACAATCAAGCAAGATTTGAAGCAAGGTTTCATCCATCATCAAGAATTCAAGCATTCATTTTCATTAAAGAGATCCATGGGAGGCCATTGAAGGATTCAAGCTACATAGTGCCCTTTTTGGTGATCTCTCCATCCATCTTCTTCCAAGCCTCTTCATACTGAAGAACCCATTCAAGATTTGGTGTTGGAGATCTACAAGCAATTGATTGGAGACATCCTACATTCTAAATTCTAGATCCATTGGTGCATACCTACTTGTGGATTCAAGGATTTGAATCCTCCGCAAGGACTTTTACAAGCAAGGTGAATTTATGCATTTACTTTGTTTACTTCTGCAATTTCAATTATACATATTTAAGGTTAATTCCAAAACTGGGGTTTGACCAAGGAAAACCCCTCCCCCCCAACAAACAAATCTATTTTTCTTGTAGGTACAGATTAAGGATTGAAGATTTGAACTCAAATCTGGATACCCTTTTCAGCGAACTATCGGGATCCGCGAATAGATTTTCTGTCGGACTTGTGCAGGTCAGGGTCAAGATTATTGGGTCAGGGGTGAGATTAGTGGGTCAAGGTCAGCCTTTTTCATAAGATGGTGTCGAATTGAAAAAATATTTCTTGGTTTTGTTCGTCTCAGTGTTCCGATTCCAGATCATACTTCAAATTTTCCAGAAACAAAGTACAGAACTCAGAAAACAACATTATTTGATCTGCAATTCTTTAAGGTTGGTACTTCCTCTCATTCTTTTCAATTACTGTTATATATCATATCTACTTAATAATAAAATAGAATTTAAGATCTTCTTCCTTTCTCTCATTTCCGAATGGTTGATTCATTTGTGCATTGATCCTTCTTTAGGGTTAATCAATTTGGATCTTTCATTTCTACATTTGGGGATAAAAGAGGAACATCTTATCTCCCTTCCCCCTATATTCTTAGTCACATTACAATATCACATCCATACAAATTACAAATTAAATGTAAAGGTTAAGGAAATACAACACACAATTATAATCAATTTTCTTCCTTTACATTTTGGTGAACCCACGATAGACAACTCTTTCTTTTTGGTGTTAGATTTACATGTTTATGCTAGATCTTGCATGTTCTTTCAATTACATTTAAAATTAATAAATCAAAATCTTGTGTTAGTTCATTTGAATTGCATTGGTGTATGAGATTTACCACTTCTAGTCCTACATATAGTATCCTGGTTAGAAGAAGCTGTAGACTCATGGGTTCCTTTGATCCCGAGTCTTCCTCTCCTTTCCTTAGGATCTCGGATGATAATTTGATAACTCATGATTCTAATCCTTCTATGGAGCATAACTCTTCTCCCTCATCTCATGATGAGGATGATGCTCCTCCTGAACAAGTGCAAAAACTCTCAACCAAACTTGATAAAATGGAAAATTGGCTTATCCAAGAAAACCATAATCGAGATTCCATCCAAGCTATAGAGGCTCTTAATAAATTCCTCTGTGTTAATGATCACGGCGTTAACTTCTTGCGTGGTCTTACTCATCTTGTGCATTCAAATGTTAAACCTTTAACTCAAGAGGCTCAAGAGTTAGGATATACACCTCCTATCACTAGTCAAGGACCTTCTTCTACTCCTAGCATTCCTACTTATACTCCTCCTTTGATGACTACATCTATCCCAATTGCATCTATTCCTATGAGTGCTCCACCAGTATCTCTACCTACCTCACAACCTTCATGTCATAGTGTGCCTTTTACTTATTCTAATCCCCTTCCAACTGTGGTTCCTATTGTTCCACCGATTGTGTCTTCTATTCATGTTGCTTCCTACACTTTTCCTAGTGTTCCTAATATTTCTATGTCACCTGTTTCCTCTAATGATTCCACAATCATTAGTTTGGCTCAAATTGTGTCATCTTTACAATAACAACTTGCATCCTTAACCCAATCCAAGTTTAGCATTCCTACATGTGATACGGGTAGTCCTTTATCCTTAGACATCATTCATGCTATTGTCCCTCAACAATTTGATATGCCTCGTCTTGAGAATTACAATGGTAAATGCAATCTTGTCACTCATGTTAAAACATTTCAAATCCTTTGTAGTGATTATGCTCATGACCATAGGATTTTAGCTAAATTGTTTGCTAGAACTTTTCACGATAAGGCTTTGCAATGATATTGTTCTTTACCTCCTTATTCAATTGATTCTTTTCCTCAACTTGCTAATACCTTTATCCAACAATTTCAAAATAATATTGGTCCACAAGTTTCCTTAACTGATTTAATGCATTGTAAACAAAACATTAAGGAAAAATTGACTGATTTCATTGGTAGATTTAAGCATTCATTTGCTTAGATTTCTTATCCTATTCCTGATATTGATATTCAACACATGTTTATTTCAAATTTACAAAAGGATATTAGAGATAAGATTCTACTTACTAAATTTACATCTTTTCAACAACTTTGTGCAACACTTCACCATTATCAGTTACAAGTGAGTCAATTTGAGAGCAACACTCCAATGGCTCCTATTCCCGTTGATAAGAGTGGCAATGCTCCTAATCCTAATAAGTTTTAGAAACCTAACAACTATGTCAAGATTAATAAACAGATGAATGTGGTTGTTGATCAAGTTGTTGTTACATCCAATAATGCCACTTCCATATCCACTTCTTTCATATGAATCGTACGTTTACTCCTCTCTCTGAAACTTTGCAATCTATAATGAGTAGGTTGTTAAGTGCTAATATGATTACCTTGCTTCCTATTCGACCTCTTCTCCCTACCACGATAACATCCAAATCCTTCGATTCTAAAGATTTTTGTCAATACCATCGCCAGAATGGCCATGATACTGAAAAATGTTATTCTCTAAAGCATAAAATTCAAGATTTAATTGATTCTAAAGCTTTGTATATTGATAATTTTGATGGTAGTGGGAATAAATCTATTTCTCCTCCTAATCAAAACCTTCAAATCTATACGAATCCTTTACCTACACATGATACTAATATCATAGCTCAACCATCTTCTGTGGATATTCTTTATGATTCAAAGATGGATGATCTTTATCACATTGTTAATCACGTGGAGTGTGTTGTCTCATCTCAACCTACTGTTCAAGAACCTTCACCTCTACTTCAACTTCCAGTTCCACCTAAACCTCAAAAACAAACTAAGGATAAGCGACCCAGGGAAACTTTAATCACCTTTGATGATTCTAAAACGATTAAAGCTCCTAATGGTCCCCTTTATATATATGCTAGGATTGCTAAGATACCTACTCGTGGTTGTCTTGTTGATCCCACATCTTTAATAAATGTCATTACTGAAGAAAACCTTTTTATGAAAAACTTACAACATGATTGCTATGATCCATTTGATGCATGGATCCAAACTTGTAATGGTTTTCTTTATCCTGCACTTGGTTCTATCAACTTACCGGTTGAATTTTGTGGTAAATTTGTAGATACTACCTTCATTATTATTCCTACTTCTGATCAATTTCAAATCAAATTTGGTTTACCGTGGATAACTACTATGCATGCTATTTCTTCTCCTATTCATAAATGTCTTAAGTTCATTCATAATGGAGAAGTCAAAATGATTAATCATAGTTTGTATCAACCTTCTAGGCCTAGAGATTGTGCTACTCTTGATTTATTTTGCCCTTCATTACCTAACTCATGTCCTCCTCGCCCTGATCTTCTCTTTCGCTCATACCAAGCTAACAAACATTGTAAAATTGCTGAGTTAAGCATGCCTCAGATAGATCTCAACCGTGGTCTTTTTCCTACTCCTTCCATACCTCCTTTAGCCATTACTTCTAATTCTAATAATCAAACTTCTACTGTTTCATAACAACCCATTGAAAATCTTCCTATAGAACCTGTGAAGGAATATGTTGTCATTCCTCCTAGTTCTCAAAATGTCTTAAACAAAGAAAAACACAATAAATCTGCTAATGAACGTCATAAGAAGCATAGAGCTAACACTAGGTCTCGTGCTTCTCTTCTTCGAAACTCTTTACCTTCTTTTGACCAACCTATGCCTGATGTGTCGAAAGAAGTCAATATTAATAATGATGTTAAGATGAATGATTGTGATGATCCTATTCACATCTTAGATCCCATTTCAATTAATCTTGATGAGGAGGATACTTTAGATGATCCTATTGATCTTAGTGATGAATATGAGACCATTGA
>MU226255.1:1034087-1045687 GCA_018584345.1 Thuja plicata
AGAAGATTGTGCCCTAATTTCATATAAAAGGAAGCTTTCTCCTCTCATTTTCTCTAAGCGATATTGAGAAACTAAGTCCTCTATTGAAGCCTAAGCATCATCAAGTAAAGTTCAAGAAAGAAATCAACCAAGATTTGAAGCAAGGGATCATCTATCATCAAGTATTCAAGCATTCATTTTCATTAAAGAGATCCATGGGAGGCCATTGAAGGATTCAAGCTACATAGTGCCCTTTTTGGTGATCTCTCCATCCATCTTCTTCCAAGCCTCTTCCTACTCAAGAACCCATTCAAGATTTGGTGTTGGAGATCTACAAGAAATTTATTGAAGACATCCTACATTCTAAATTTTAGATCCATTGGTGCATACCTACTTTTGGATTCAAGGATTCAAATCCTCCACAAGGACTTTTACAAGCAAGGTGAATTTATGCATTTACTTTGTTTACTTCTGCAATTTCAATTATATATATTTAAGGTTAATTCCAAAACTAGGGTTTTACCAAGGAAAACCCCTCCCCCCCAACAAACAAATCTCTTTTTCTTGCAGGTACAGGTTCAAGATTGAAGATTTGAACTCAGATCTGGATACCCTTTTCAGCAAACTATCAGGATCCGAGAACAGATTTTTGTCAAACTTGTGCAGGTCAGGGTCAAGATTATTGGGTCAGGGGTGAGATTAGTGGGTCAAGGTTGACCTTTTTCATAAGACGGTGTCAGATCAGAAAAATATTTCTAGGTTTTTTTCATCTCTGTGTTCCGGTTCTGGATCATACTTCAAATTTTCCAGAAATAGAGTACAGACCTCAGAAAACAACATTCTTTGATCTATAATTCTTTAAGGTTGGCACTTCCTCTCATTCTTTTTAATTACTATTATATATCATATCTACTTAATAATAAAACATAATTTAAGATCTTCTTCCTTTCTCTCATTTTCGATCGGTCGATTCATTTGTGCATTGATCCTTCTTTAGGGTTAATCAATTTGGATCTTTCATTTGTGGATTTGGAGATAAAAGAGGAACATCTTATCTTCCTTCCCCCTATATGCTTAATCACATTAAAATATCACATCCATACAAATTACAAACTAAATGTAAAGGTTAAGGAAATACAACACACAAGTACAATACATTTTCTTCCTTTACAACATCAAATAATGTCTCCATTTCTTCATAGCTTGCACAATAGCATAGAACTCTTGATCATAGACATAATATTTCATCTTTTCATCATTCAACTTCTCACTAAAGAAAGCAACATGTTTACCTTTTTGAGTCAACACAACTCCAATTTCACTTCCACTTGCATCACATTCAACTTGAAATACCTTATTGAAATTAGGTAAGGCTAACACAGGTAATTCAACAACCTTAAGCTTCAAAGCTTCAAAACTCTTATCAACTCCATGTGTCCACTTGAATTCTCTTTTGTCTCCTCTCATTGTTTTAGTCATAGCATTACAAATAGAACTGAAATTTCTGATAAACTTCCTATAAAAAACTTCCCAATCCATGAAATGATCTTACCTCAGTGACATTTTCAGGTGTAGGCCAACTCAATATAGCTTCAACCTTCTCTGGATCCATCTTCAAACCATTAGCTGAAATCACAAAACCCAAATACACAAGCTCTTCTTTCATGAAGGAACACTTCTTCAGATTTATTAGCAACTTTTCCTCTTTCAATCTCTGCAACACTTTCCTTATATACATCAAATGCTCTTCTCTAGTCTTACTGAATATCAGAATATCATCCAAGTATACAATCACACACTTATTCAAGAATTTCTTGAGAACTTAATTCATTAACCTAATAAATGTACTTGGTGCATTAGTTAAACTAAAGGGCATAATCGACCACTCATACAAACCTTCCTTTATCTTGAAATCAGTCTTCCATTCATCTCCTTCTCTGATTTTGATCTGATGATATCCACTCTTCAAATCAATTTTGGTGAAATACTTTTCTCCACTCAAGCAATCCATTATGTCATTCATTCTCAGTATAGGAAACATGTACTTTACTATGATCTTGTTAATTGCTCTGGAATCAGTGCACATTTTCCATTCTCTATTCTTCTTAGGTGCCAATACAACAGGTACCACACATGGACTCAAACTCTCTCAGATCAAACCTTTGTTCAACAATTCATGAACTTGTTAGTTAAGCTCTTCATTTTCAGTCGGTGTTAACCAATGTGGTGCTTTGTTCAACAAACTAGCTCTAGGAATCATATCCATACAATGATTGATATCTCTCATTGGTGGCAAACCATCAGGTACATTATCTAAAATTATCTCCTTATACTCAGTGAGTAACTTTCCAACTTCTACAGGAATGTCATCTTCTATATTCTTACTTGGTTTGTTAGGAATCAAATCATAACAAATATCATTTCTTTTCAAATCTTTAAAAAATTGTCTACCTTCCACTAGACAAACTTTCACAGATGTACATATCTCACCAACAGATTCTTCAACCAAAGGTAACAAAACTTGCTTCTTACCATCAACCCAAATAGAATATATATTCAATCTTCCATCATGTATAGCATGTCTATCATATTTCCAAGGTCTACCCAACAAAATATGACAACAATCCATAGGAATAATATCACATAATACCTTATCATAGTATTTTCCAATTTTTAGATTCACAAAACATTGTTCACTCACCATTAATGTATGATCATCCTTGATCCATGAGATCAGATAATGGTTTCGAGTGCTTCATCCTTTTGAACAACAACTTTGCAACCATTTCCTCAGATACCAGATTCTCTGAGCTTCCACTGTCAACAATCACTTTCCAAACCTTAACTGCAACCCTACATCTGGTTTTGAACAAACTTATCCTAACATGATCTTGCTTATCCATCTCACTCCATAGTATCCTTTGGATCATGAAATTTCCTTCCTTTTCAGCTTCATTTTGTGACTCCTCTTGCACCAATGCATTTCTGCTACTACTGCCTTTCTTGCTTGCATGTGTACATTCAAAGGATTTATATCCTTCCTCTCCACAATTGTAACAAGTTACTTGGAACCCTTTTCTGCTATAACCACCTCTGGAGTAATTACCTCTTCCTCGGTATGAATTTCCACCTTTCCATTCATTCTTTCCTTTGTCTTGAGATGTGTCTGAAATTGACTTGTCTGGTTTAGATCTATTGTTCTCACCATGAGATCTACCTCTCCCTCTAGGAAATCTACCTCCTCTGCCTCTTTGTCTTTGTTCATATCTTATGTTCAAATTTTCTTCAATTTTTAGGGCAAATTGATATGCCTCCTCAATGTTGTCCATCTTGACCAAAATGATCTCATCTTGTATGGAACTTCTCAGGCCATTCAGATATCTTCCTACTCTTTCCACTTCATCTTCAACATGTCCAGATCTAATGTCCAATCTGTAGAATTCTTCAGTATAGTCTGTCACTTATTTGTCTTTCTGCTTCAAACTTTGCATTCGCCAGATTAGGTTAATCTGATAATCACAAGGTAGAAACTTGCCTTTCAATTTGTTCACCATGTTTTTCCATACCTTGATTTTGTCTTTACCTTTCTTTTTATGATCCAATTGCAGATGTTCCCACCATAGGGATGCATGTCCTTTCAATTATGTGCTTGAAATCTTTACCTTCTTATCCTCAACCACATTCTCATATTCAAAATACTTTTCCATCTCAGTTATCCAATCAATCAACTCATCAAAATCCAATTTTCCACTATATTCAAGAGGATTAAACTGAGGTGTGGATTTCAAACTTGTCAAAGCTCTCATGAATATTTCTTCTTCCTGATTCATCATAGGTGCAGGTGCAGCTTCACCTTGAACCTCTTCAATTTCATCACCACTAACATCATCAAGATGTCTTCCTTTGCATTGGGCTATCTCAATAATTTCCAATATAGTAGCCATCTATCTAAGCATATCAGTTAGACCTGGATTTTCATTTCTTCTCCCACAAACCATCTTGAATCCCTCTGCAATTGTAGGTCGGATCACAATATGCTACCCCAAATACCAACTAGGGTTAGGTTTTACAAGAAGGAACTTAGATCTCACCAATGCTCTGATACCACCTGACATAAGTCAGAGTGGAGGATGGGGGCAAAGGCACTCCCAACTACCAAACCACCTTGCAGAACCAATGCGGAAGCCAAACAACATAGTGAGAGAAGAAACAACAAAGATCCTTTATATTAACTTGATCAAAATCATTACATGTCGGGTTGTAAGGCCTTCCCAGTTTCGGTCATATATTCAATGGATTTCAAATTGACCTTCATACAACAGAGATCATAGACCTTCAATCCCAATATCTAAACATTTGCTTTCTTTCTCTAAGAATGATACTTGAACTAAGAACATACAAAAGATTATATACAAAAGTCCACCAAAGAGGTCGGCGCTCAAATCCCTAAGAGAGACCCAGATTTAGATCCACACAGATCCTAATGAGAGACCCCGCATTAATTTAGCAATGAAAATTAAATATAGAAGTCGGCCAAATCAAGATAAAACATCTCAGGAAGATGATCACCGAAAATCAGCAACCGTCGGCAAGACATACCTGGGCATCAGACAACCCGTCGGTAAAGAGATCACCAAAATCTGTCGGTAACATCATACCTAAGCATCATAAAACTCGTCAGTAAAGAGATCATCCAAATACGTCGGTAAAGCATACCCAAGCAACAAAAGACAAACTACAAAGCAAAAGTAAACATCTTTTTAGTTGAGCAAGATTGCCAATGACCCAAGATGCTCCTGTATCAACTACAAACCTCAACCAAAAACAACCAAAGACCATAACAGTTGAAAAATATTAGCATCTGACTAGCCACCAAAATAAACAAGACTATTGTCAAAACAACTTAAAATGGATAACACACAAAAAAAGAGAAAAAGAGATTTGATAAAAACAAACATATCCATTTGTTAGTAATAACTAGGGGGGTGAATCAGTGGCCTAAAAAATATTCCAATAATCAACCCTTAAAACTTAGTACCACAAAATTCTACCTCTAGTTATCTTCAATCCTATAAGATGAAGGCCTTCAAATACTTATATGAAATTGCTACTCCTCAAAATGCTTTGTAAAACCTTCTACTGTAGATTTACCGATTAGCAGTTTGTCAATTTACCGAAAGACAGTAAATTATCTAGTGTATACCGATCAATCCAATTAAGTTAAGTGTAATGAAAAACACAAAAGTAATGAATCATAAACACATTGACACATGGATTTTTAACCTGGAAACCCTGTTAAGGGAAAAACCACTTGGGATCGGTAACCTAAAATTTTCACTCTTCTGAAGTGAGCTCGGTGAAGAGCCAACCCTGTTAAAGGTTACACACACACTGTTAGGTGTGACCTTGTTAGAGGATTTAAAAGTTTAGTTTGTCACTTGATATCGGGCATCTCTATGCTACCATCCTTGATCAAACACTCTCTTGGCCTGTCAATAGGTATCTGGCATCTCATGCTATCTTCATGATCAAAATTTTTGATAATCCACTGGATGTATCTCATTATAGAAAGGATCTTTAAATCCCACTCGGTTAAGAGACTTTCTGAATCATTGGTTAAACTAAAACAGTATGATTTGTTCACATATACAACTATACTTGCATATTTTCAGATCTATTGTAATCTCACAAACTATTCTGATCAATATAACTCTGTTTATACCTTTGCTCCACTTTGATTCTGCTCGGTGATGTTGTGCTCTATTTCTTGGTGTCTACAAAATTCTTTAGCTCTTTCCTCATCTTGTTGATCAGCACTATATGAAGTTGCTCTTCATTAGTTTCTCTTTAGCATCCTCTTTTCTCTTTCTCCCCACACCAATTTGTAATGAATTGAGTTTTCTCTTAAATAGATATGATATCACTGTTGTTAGGTTCTTGATCTTCTTAATCTTGGCATGATCCACAATTCTCACCAATTAGATTTAAAGCAAAAAATCTTGTTTTATCTCACTGAGATCTTTTTGCCAATTGGACAAATCAGATTTAAATCAATTACTTATCTTTGGCTTATCTTGTCAATGAAAACAATGATAACTACAAGTTAACTCTATATTTAGCTCTGCCAACTAGATATTTTGTCATTTGTGAACTCCAATTATTTTTGTTTTTAACTCTCTGATAGCATCGTTCAACACTCCATTGCTCCTCGGGCTTCTCCATTGGTTTACGCCATGTTTCTGGCTTTCAGGTTTGCTTGTGATTCTGCTCGTCAATTTTCTTACTCGGGCATCACTGTGACTTGGTTGTCGGTTATCTCTATCCGTCAGGTTCCACTGACCATCGGTGTTTGTAGTCACAATGTGAATGCTTGTCTTTTATGCATTACATAAAGCATAATCTTTATCTCTCTGATCCTCTGGAGTCTTTGACACTATGATTATAACCAATTAGATTATATCAAGTTGACATCAATGACAATACACTCCATTAACTGATTTAATGTCTTGCATTATCCTTCTACATTTCAATTATCAACTTAATATCTTCAAACATTCAATCAGTTACATGTCATCAATCTCTCCCTTTGGCATTGATGGCAACATACTACATTATCATACAATACTATCACTAATACAATATGAAATATATAGTTTCTTCAAGATTTTCTAATGTAACTATTACAAATGTTTGGCTCTCGGTAAGCTCAAAATCAGCTTAGATTTGTTTCATGAAGAGTGGTTGTCTTCAATCTTTAATCCCTTATTGGATAGATGTATCATCTGATATCTCTGTTCTGATATGTGCTCTGCCTTAACTGTTCCTCTTCTTGATAATCTATTTTTCCTTTGACAACATTCTTTCTCTTTGTCTGAACTCTCTCCCTTTGTTACTTCTCTCCCTTAGATGGATATTTCATGTGTAATCAATTTCTCTCCCTTAGAATATTGATTAACTCTTCCTTTCCAATTCTCAGGAACTTCTCTTCATGAATAATGATATAATCTCCCTTTTTATCATATCTCTCCTTTATGTGATATGGAGATCATCTCTCCCTTTGTAAGATAAAGCACATCTCTCTTTGATGATAATTCTCCCTTTTGTATGATAATGAGATATTTCTCTCCCTTTGACAACAATTCCAAGAAAAAATTCTCCTTATTTTATCATCTATATCATCTTCCATCTCTTTGCATAATATATTCCTTGAATTTCCCTATCCATCAACAATACAATGTTTTGATTTTTGGTGCAAATTCGTACCTTGCAATGTACAGATGTATCTGTTGCTATCCATCTCAGCATTTGCATCAACATGACTGATCTTTTAGATGTGGTATAGGCTAATGCAACCTCCTAGTCAGATTACTAACCAATAGACAAGGGTTGAACCCCTAGTCTCTATCTCAAATACTCAAATGTATCCTTAGGTAATGGCTTGGTGAATATATCAGCTAATTGTCCCTTTGATTAAACATATTCTAGTGTCACTTCCTTTGCTTTCACTTATTCTCTTAGATAGTGATACTTGATAGCAATATGCTTAGTCTTAGCATGCACGACTGGATTCTTCGAAATGTTTATTGCACTGGTATTATCATAGTAGATAATTACTGGTTCAAGGATCTTCATATGCATACCTTCCAGCAATTGTTTGATCCATGCAATATTAGAGCAATTTGTAGGAGAAACCACATACTCTGCTTCTGCAGTAGACTGAGAGATGCATCCTTTCTTCTTGCTGATCCATGTGACAAGTTTGTCACCCATGAAGAATGTTCCTCCAGTTGTGCTCTTTCGGTTATCAATGTTTCCAGCCCAATCAACATCTACATAGACTTGTAGCTCAAAATTTCCTTCTCTCTTTTACCATAAGCCATAGTCCTCAGTGTTCTTCAGATATCTCAAAATTCTTTTGACATCAGTCATATGTGATTCTTTGGGATTAGCAGAGAATCTTGCAACTATCCCAACTGCATTTTCTATATCTGGTCTGGTGTGAACAACATACATCAATTTTCCAATCATTGATCTATATAAGTTCTGATTTACCTCATTTGTCTTGTCTTCCTTTGTCAGCTTGCATCAAGTAGCCATAGGTGTTCCAACTAGTTTGGAATCTTCCATCTTGAATATCTTTAGCACTTCCTTGATGTATTTGGACTGAGTGATGTATATGCCCGTATCTTGTTGAAGAATCTATAGACAAGGAAAGAATTTGATCTCTCCAAACATATGCATTTCAAATTCCTTGTTCATTTCATTAGCAAAGGATTTTTATAACAATTCATTTCCCCCAAAAATGATATCATCAACAAAAATTTCAGCAATTAGAATGTTACCATCGGTATCTTCTTTTAAGTATAGATTGTTATTTTCACTTGTTCTAACAAATTTTATGCTAATGAGATATGTGTGAAGTCTTTCATACCAGTCTCTTGGTGCTTGTTTCAATCCATACAAGGCTTTGTGTATTCTACATACCATGTTTTTCATATATGGATTAACAAACCCTTTTGGTTGTTCAATGTATACCTCTTCTTCTAGTATTCCATTTAGGAATGCAGATTTGACATCCATTTGGTATACCTTGAATCCTTTAAATGCAACATAAGCAATTAAAATTCTAAATCCTTCTAGTCTAGCAATGGGTGTAAAGGTTTTACCATAATCAATACCTTATTCTTGTGCATTTCATATCCCTTGCATACTAATCTTGCTTTGTTTCTAGTGACTTCTCCATTCTCATTCAACTTGTTTCTGAATATCCATTCGGTACCGATGACATTCTTGTCATTTGGTCTCGGTACTAGTGTCCATGTATTGTTCTTCTCAATCTGTTCTATCTCTTCATTCATAGAACTGACCCATTCTTCATTTTCAAGTGCATTGTAAACATATTTAGGCTCAAAATCACAAAGTAAACATCTGGTGTTAAGTGACTTACTTCTTGTTCTTGTTCCAGCCTTCTTGTCTCCTATGATTTGGTTCTGTGGATGATGTCTTCTGACATACTTGGAAAGTTTTGATTCATCTCTGTGTTCATCATTCTGATTATCTTCTTCACCTTCATTTTCATCTCCATTGATCGGAACATCATCTTGAGGATTATCCTGATCGTCGATAATTGCAGCCTGATGCTCGGGTGCAATGATTTGATGCTCTGGAGTGACACACTGTTGCTTGGGTAGACTGTCAAGTTTTGTATAAACAAACCTGTTGTAGTCCTCTAGTTCCTTTTTTCTTTCCTTGTCATTATTTTTTGCTTCATCTATTTTCACATTTGCACTTTCAATGATTTTGTTAGATGACTTGTTAAGACATTTATAAGCCTTTATTTTGGTTGAATACCCTAGGAAGATACCTTCTTCACTTTTACAGTCAAGTTTTCCATTTCTATCATCCTTCAATATATAACATTGACTACCAAAGATTCAGAAGTAACTTACATTGGGTGTATGACCATACCAAATCTCATATGGTGTCTTCTTTGTGTCCTTCTTCAATTGTACTCTATTTAGTGTGTAGACAGCAGTACTAACAACTTCCCTCCAAATTTTTTGGGTGATTCTTTTCTCAATCATCAATGTTCTTGCACAATCAATAATTGATCTATTTCTCCTCTCAACAATTCCATTTTACTATGGTGTCCTTGGTGCAGAAACATGTCTCTTAATCCCATGCTCATTTCAATAGTCAGTGAATTCTTCTGAAGTAAATTCCCCTCCTTTATCTGACCTTAAGCATTTCAATTTCTTTTCACTTTATTTTTATACCATTGCTTTGTACCTTTTGAACATCTTAAATGCTTCTAATTTATCTTTTTAAAACATGACTGTCATCATTCTAGAGAAATCATCAACAAAGAGAATAAAATACCTATCTCCATAGTAGCTCTTTGTCCTCATCGGTCCACATAGATCTATAGGGACTAATTCTAGAATCACAGTATATGTATGGGTTTTTCTCTTGAAACTAGACTTTGTCATCTTACCTTTTTGACAATTATTGCACACGATATGCTCAGGCTTAGTCATCGTCGGTAAGCCTCTGACATTCCTTTTGTTGCTTATCTTTATCATGTTGTCAAAGTTCACATGACACAATCTTTTGTTCCACAACCATAAGTCTTCATTTCTAGCCATCAAACAAGTGGTGTTAGTGTCATCAAGATAGAAAAGATTACCTTTTGTCTGCTCACCGATACCAATCAACCTTCCTGATTCATTGAAGATCTTTGCCTTCTTATTTTCAAATGCTACTCTATGACCTAAATTGTTCATCTAAGAAACACTTAACAAATTGTAATTCAGTCCTTTAACCCAGTAAACATTTTTACATTTTATCAGGTTATTCAACATTATGGTTCCTTTAACTTCAACTGGACAAGGTGTATCTTTACCCATTCTCACTGAACCACCATTATAGTATTCAAAAGTCTCAAACTTTTGTTTATCACTAGTCATATGGTGAGTGCAGCCACTAACTATGATCTAGACATCATTTTTACTAACTTTAGATATGAGTGCAGTTTCTACATACATTTCTTCATCTTCATCTAAATCATCCTTCATGGCTACAAATACCATCTCGATGTCTTCTTCTGATTTGGTGTCGATGTCATTAGCTCTGCTCTAAGCTAGGTAACAAGATTTCTTCCCTTTGTCCTTTTAGTCTTGGGTATCTCTCTTGTCAGATTGTCAGTTGCTCCTATATTCTCTATTTTCACCTTTGTCAAACTTCTTCTCATAAGGTCTGTCATTTCCTTTGTCATCTTTTCGTCAGTTTGGACATCTTGCAACAAAGTGTCCAACCTCTTTATAATTGAAACTTACAAGAGGCAATTTACCTTTGTATCTGCCTTTTCCTCTCTACAATATTCTTGCCATGAGTGCTTCAATTTCATCAAGTCCTTGATCCTCAGTATCACTGTCACTATCATTTCTAACAACATGTCTATGACTTGAGTTACTTATCTTTAGAGAAGATTTGAATGCAGATTCTATGGATGGTAAGACACTATTATCAAATTTGTTCATCTCAAATGATATTATTCTACCAATCAGACTATCTAGAGTAATTGTGTTGTTTGCAACTACTCTCATTTCTTGAATAGAAAAAAATCTAATAGCATAAACAAGAAATAATGTCTTAAGATTTTTCTTTCCACCGTCTCCTCTTCAAGTACACCTCCAACTCCTCGAATATAATTTACTACCTCTTTGATTCTGCAACTATACTGAGTAATTTTTTCTCCTTCTTTCATCCTTAGGTCATCAAACCTCCCTCTTAGGATTTCTGCCTTTTCTATGAGTGCATTGGCATCTCCTCCATGTACAAGCTTCAACTTATCCCACATTTTCTTAGCAGAGGTGCAGGTTTTGACATCTTCAAACTCAGCATCAAAGAGTGATGATGCAAGTTCTATCATCATGTAGTTATGCTCATGCTTGATTCTTAATTACTAAAGAGTATGAGGTCCTGTAGGCAACATATATTCAGTATCTAAGTATTGAACAATATCATTTCCAATACCTGATAGGTGGAGTCTTATTCTGCTTTTCCATGATGCAAAGTTGTCTTTATTCAACTTGGGCACATCTCGTCTGTTCATCTTGTGA
>MU226255.1:1063023-1106183 GCA_018584345.1 Thuja plicata
ATCAATATTGGTAGCATATACATGCCAGATATCAAGTGATAGACTCATATTAAAATCCTCTAACAAGGTCGCACTTAACAGTGTGTTTGTAACCTTTAACAAGGTTGGCTCCTAACAGGGCTCACTTCAGAAGAGTGAAAATTTGGGTTACCGGTCCCAGTGATTTTTCCCTTAATAGGGTTTCCACATTTAAATCCATGTGTTATGTGTGTATGGTTTATTACTTTTTTGTTTTACATTTCACATACGCATTTCTGGACTGATTGGTATACTCTGCATATTTACAGAGTATTGGTAAATAGTTTTACTGCTTATCGGTAATCAAGGAGAATAAGGATAGACAAGGAAAACCGACAGACAGTTAATCATTATTAGTATTTCAAGGCATGCATCTTGTAGGGACTTAATAATCTGAGGTTTATTTATTGGTTGTTAAAGTTTGAAGGATAATTTTTGAAGCCATTGATTCACCCCCCTCTTAGTTATTACTAATAGAGAAGACTTCATCAAGAGCTCTAAGAACTTAGCTGCCCAAGAAGATGGGGAATATCCAAGCTTCAACCAGTAAAGGTATTCCATCAACCACCATAGAAACTCAAAAGATAAAACTGGAAAAGCCTAGGCAATAAAAAGGGTTAAAAGAAGCCCTAAACAAGAACAAATAAGCCCCAAAGAACTAAAAATAAACACATCAAAGCAGAAAAAAACTTTGAACACCAGGGACTAGGAGAAACAAATAGCCTAGAACAACCAAACAAACACAAACAGAGGAGCCCAAGTAGAAAAAATAATCAAACATAGTACTTTCAACCACAAAGACCATGGGAAAGTAGAAAGAACTTCTAGCTGAGAAGAAGACTCAAAGGAACCAAAAGACTACCCCCCCAAACAATCGCTAAAACCACCAAGGAAAGGGCAAAGAAGAATAGGGGAAGAAGAGAAAAAGGGGCCATGCACGAAGTTGGGAACCCACCCACCAAATGAAAAGAAAACCACTCCCAAGAAAAGGAAAAAGTAGGCTAGGAAGCAGGAAACACCAAATAGAAACACAACCACCAAACCCAACAAAAATTCCCAAACTAGAACACCCCTCAACTGTGAAAGAACACACTCCAAGCTCAGGCCACAAACAGAGGCAACATGAATGAAACCACTAGAGAAGCATATCATTAACCGAGTAGAGAATTTACATGGACATGGCTCCATGAGCAACCCCAGCACTAAAAACCAAAAATAAGCTTGCTCCAAAAATCCCTCGCCAAGCAACAGAGCAAGGGAAACACAAATACAACCCTGATGCCTCTGAGAAATGGAACTCCATGCCCAAACATACCACCATAGAAGGCCCTCCATCATCTTCATCACTAAAATCTTCCTTTGCTGCCTCTACAGAAATTAAAATCCTACCACCGCTCCATTTTTTCGCTCCTCTCCATCTTATGCCTATATAAACAAATGTTGACAAAAATCTAAAATGTAGATTACTTAAAAGATACAAAAATACTGTAGCCTAAGAGAAGAAAACAAGCAACTACAACATGTAAGGATTTGTTTGTTTTGATTTAAATATAAATAAAATGTGAATGATATAAGCTTATAATTTTCTAATTTGGAGGAAATAAAATATAATGACTTTCCATAGATGATACTTATATTTATACTATCCATCTAATGAATTTCCAAACCTTTATCAAGAAAATATAACATGCTTGATAATGAATTCATGATCATTTTTTGTCATAGCTCAACTTACGAAAAATAAAATACATGATTATCTTTATTTTCAAAATTATTATTTTTATTAAGTATAATAATATATCTTATTATAATTTATTCATTAAATCTAAGGGGAGAATATATTTCAAATGGGAAATCCTTCTTCTCTTACGCATATCCAATTTTTCCTTTGAAATTGATATGTATATATTAGAATAGGAATAAAAAATTACTCCTTATAATTGTGATATATAAACTTATGTAGTGTCACCCACTTATGAATCAATTTAAAGTAAAATATAAGTTTTTACCTTAATTCAATATTATTGATTTAGTTTGAGCTTCATCAATTTACTAATTCTCATCAAATTTAAAAAGCCAAAATGTTAAAGAAGGCTAGTAACACTTTAGGTTTCACAAAATTCTCAAATTTTAAAGTATTAAATCTCAAATATTTAGATTATAACATAATTTTATATTACAATGTGGAATCCTAATAAAATTAAAGGAGATATCTATTCCTTTTCTCCTAATTACCTAGTTGTTACTTTCACTATGACTAACTGTTTGTGGCGCTTATTCAACATGTATGCTCCTAAAACTCATTTTGGGCGTAAGAAGGTGTGGAATGAGATTTCTACTATTACCCTAGATGACATGGACTCACTATAAATGGTGGTTGGATATTTTAATTCCCCCTTGTTCCGTTATGACAAAATTATTGGAAATATATGTTTGGTTGTTTGTTGTCATTGATGCCAAACATTGTGTTTTGGAGGTGTTTGTTTTTTCTCAAACACTATGGTCTAGAAGTATAATATTTTTATATTCTTGGAGGAGTAAGTTTGTGTATTGAACCTTTAGAATAGTGGAATACATGTATGTATTCAGAGCTACAGTACAATATTATTCAGAACAGTGCTATAGTGCACTAGAAGAGAATCATAATAGTGAAAGACAATTATGTATCCTTTTATCTTGTGTCTTACCATTTTTGATGTTTTACTCTTATATTCAAAAGCCCATGTGTTCTGTATATTTGTGATTCACCAAACATAGAAATACATTTTTTTAGTTGCAATTCATAGTGCTTCATTTTGTGCTTTCTAGAAGGTTTCTACTCCAAAAATCTGGCTTGAAGATGTGTTTATACTTATGTAGATGGATTCAAATTTTGGCCTTGATTGTGGTATTCTATGATGTTCTAGAAATTGTATTATCTAGTGTTGCAATTTTGTTTAGTTATTATTCTATTCCAGAGATATGTTGTGAAAAATTCTGACATGGACTGCTAGCATGTGCTAATGTTTTTGACATGGCGTATGGATCTCACCGTGGTGTGTTGAGGTTTGGTTTTAGTTGGCAAGTTAGGTGGCTCTTTGACTAGCATGTCTCTACATGTTTGAGATGACTTTAGTTATTATTGTGATTGCGGATCTAGCATTGGTCTATGTGTAGCGTGTTCATTATCCCTCTCTCTCCTGGAGTGGATCACGTTTCTTGATTTAGGTCAGGATTATTAAATTTAGTGATTATCTCTTATTTGGATGGTTTCATGTTATTTGTGACCTATATATTTAATGTTTGTCTCTTATCCATTTGGGTCCACTCTATGTTTTGGTTCAGATGCTTTTGGGATAGGACCTTATTGCATTTTTTTATTCCCTTGGCTGACTTGTAACTTAAATTTTAATAACCTTTGGCATGGTCTACCTTGTTGTAATCTCCAATGAACTATCTTCTATCTAAGTATAGTTTATCCTTTGGAAAAATGTAAGCTGAATAAGCAAGTGAATATTGTAAAAACTAGTGAAGATTTGCAGCTAGCAGAGTAGAGTTCAGTGGTAGTGGCAGTGAAGAAAAGATAGTAACAGTGTGCTGCTAAGTATAATAGTGTTGTATAGATTAGTTGCATTGTCGGAAGAATCTTTCTTTATTCCTATAAAGAGTTGTATGTTCCTAAGATAGTGAGTCTTGGGTGCACAAGTTTGTTGTTGTATCTTTTTACTTTGGTAGTGAGCCTCTGTTTGCAAGTCCAAATTAGTGAGCTTTTATTTGTATTCATTGTTGTATGGTAAGTGATCCTCTTGTTGCAAGTCTGAAGCAGTGCGATCCTACTATATTTTGCAATAAAATCTTTACATCAATGAATCATTTCTTTTGGGCAAGTGCTCAACATGGTTTTGTCCAATTTGGATTTTCCATGTATAAAATTTGTGTGTTCATATGTTGTTGGGTTTTTTCATTACTTGCTTATTATTTTATGTGGTGATTATTAAATCTAGTTAGTAAGCTTTGGTTGATATTGATTCACCCCCTCTCCCAACATATTATACACTTTAAAATGACTTATTGCTTTAACAAAATGACTTTACTAACATTCTTCTTAAATTATTAAATATTATTTATTATTTAATTAATTTGCATCCTTCTACTATATTCTAATTTCAAATTCATCATTTCTCCTTAATTTCATAATCACATAATTTTAATTAATTACTTAATTATTAAACGTCTAAATCAATAATCATCAATTATTATTCTAAAAAGTAATTAAATAATTAAAATTATTTAATTATTCTCTATGATATTTCAATTAATTAAATGATTATTTTATTTAATTAATATTCCCTCTTTATTATTATTATTACACCCATGTAAAAAAAAAAATAAAAAATAAAAAAAATAATCACATTTAATAAATCATATTTTTACTCATAATTCAATAAATAATATTTTATTTATTTAACTAATTATTCCTCTCATAAATAAATAAGTTTAATTATTTATTTATATTTCCCCCATATGCAAATAAATGAATTCTTTTATCTATTTAATCATATTTGTTCTTCTGCTTCTGACTAATACTAAGTTTCAGTTAACTTCCCAATCACCTTTTCTAACTGATCAATCAATTCAATCTATTTAGTCTTATATTCCATCTAATCAATCAAATTTTCAATCAATTCACTTCACTCTTCAATCTATTCTCTTAATTGATCAATCTATTTTATTGGCAAGGAAATCAAGTGAGTTGAACTCTCAATCAGTCTAAGTTTAGCCCTTCAATCACAGATAATCAGTCCCACCAATCAAGGAATCTTTGGTTGAAACCCCAAAATTCTTATAAATAGAGATCTTATTCTCGTATTTGGTAACCAAGCACACTTGAAACTCTTATGTTGTCATATTGAGCACTCATTCTGAGAGCCAACATTGCATCAAGAAGGATAAAAACAAGGGAAGAATTACTAGTTTGCATATGCTTTTGTTTGCAATTGATTTCATCTTATTAATTTTTTATGCATTCTCTTATTTTTAATTTCCTCTTTGATATTAGGGAACTAAATTGTATTGATTAATCTTCTCGTGGTTGAGATTTTGTTGTTATTGTAGGCCTATAGCTACTGAATAAACCCCTTCTTACAATGGTGAACTCGACGTGAAGCAACAAGTTTCTAAAAAACTGATTTTCTTTCAGTATTGTATAGACAAGTTTAATTTGACACAAGACACAAGTCAAATCAAATCACTTATTCACTCCAATTGGCACACTCTATGCTTTGAATTGTCGAAGTCACAATCTTGCAACGCTACTTTTACCATACAAATTTGATGCACACATTCAAATAAATAGATGTAATTAGTACTCTAAAATGATGCACATAATACTTGGATGCAATGCAGAGCATTGCTATTATTTTATATTTTATTATTATTGATTGTATTTGTTGGGTTATTTATGTATTGGTTTCTTTTTTTATTACCCTATCAACTAATCATCTCTTTAAGATTTACATATTTTTTGGTATTAACACAATTATCTTTACAGTCGAGATATTTATTTTTGTGTGTTTGTGGTTTTGGGCTGTACACATGTAGGAGTGACTAGAAAAGCACACTTGGAGATCTCAATTGTTGTAATCATACTCTTAAAATGATGTACACATGCCTCTGGTTTGACACACTTAATACCTAAAGTTGCCACACTCATTTCTCCCAATCATTGCACTTATCTCATGTCATCATTTTACTTGACAGTATACAATGGCGCAGTAATTTATCCCAAAGAACACACTTGCTACTCTATAACAATGTAAATATAATTTTATAATCTGCTTTAGTCTTAAATTTTTTACTTTGCATTATAGAAAATAGTGCACTTGCACTTTTATAACTACACTAATGCAGGTATGAAATGACACAAGCAACTAGTAAAATATAAGAAAGTCAAGATTCAAGAGCCAATAGAAGAATGAGAGAGAGAGGGACCAACTCGCAGACTTCAAATCACACAATTAGAGGCACAAATTGGATACAAAGGTCTTTTTAACACATACTTGGACAAGGTAAGTAGAATCACTAAACATTTTGATTTCCTTCATGTTAATTCTAATATGCTTATGGACTATCAAGTTTGATTCCTAGATCTTAGGTTTTTTGGTACAAACTTTTTTTTAGCTTGTGGCGTGGAAATAGTGTTAATATTTTTTTAATCTAAAATTAATCCACTTTTCTTTTGGTGCACTAAAATGAACATTGCATGAATACACATCATAAACTCATCTTTGGATTTGGTGCTTAAAGTTGACGTGGAATAAACAATTGAACAAAGGAAAAATACATTTGAGATTGGTGCATTAAAACTAAACTATGCAAATCTCATCTGGTTTGGTGCTTTAAAAATGAACCCATGTGTTTGTATGGATATTTTTAGATTAGTTATATTTTTATTTCAGTGTATAATTTGATTAACCTTGTGTCTTGAGTTTTTGGTGCACTTGCACAATCTTTTAGAGTACAAATCATTTTATTTTTCGTAGAGAGGCCTATCTGGGGTGTGTTTAACCTTGAAGGGTGACCTCAAACCAGCAAATTTCTTCCGGTCAGTATATAAACAAGATATGGGGCGAACCCCTAAATGTCTTATATCTAACCAAGCTCAGGTGAGGTGTGTGGATGATAGATCAAATTTGGCCTACATACCTAAGGAGCTAAAATGGTCCACTAGAGACTTTAGTGTCTCACATGTGTACAAACTGATTGGAAATTTTGGTGAACTCGACGTGAATGTGGTAAATAAGAATAAGGAATTAAATTTCCCTTAGGAAATAGGGGACATGAGAATTCTTACAGATTAGTATTTAATCCTTATAAGAAGCCATAAATAATTAATGTTAATACCATCATAGATGACAGTTTAAATCATGATTACGGATGTGTGTAACAAACTGTTAAGCATAATAGGAAACCTATGGAAGCATGTGGTATTGAGTTTCCTCCCTTGTCCACACCCTCTCCTTCATTATCTAATACTTATTCTACATATGCCTCCAATCAAGAAGTTATTTTTCCTAAACTTCTCTATGCTAAGATGATTACTAGACCTAAACACAGAAACAAACATAGTCAATACCTTATGAATCTTCTTTTTTGCCTATATCATCGATATCATGATCACTCTACTAATGAATGTCAAGATTTATATTATAAAATTAAGCAACTCAATGATAGTGAGGTGTATCATCTTAAAATGGAAGCACTTCCATTTTGGTAGTTTTAGCACCCTCGTTTAGTAAATTTTCATATTAGATTTGGATTTAGGATGCACATGCACTTGATTTTGCATTTCTAGGTGAAATTAGGGTTAGGGTCCTGTGGGCCCTCCTTAATCTCCCTTTCTATGATTCCATCTTCTTGGTTAGAACCTATGTATTGGCTCTCCTAAATCTTCATCACACTTAATATTTGGCCTTTGTGCCTCTATCTAACATCCTGGTGTGTTTCCTCACCTCCGTGCGTCCCCGGTTGACCTAGGAATCCTATAGATTTCCCAAGGTGACCAGCCTAAAACCTTAGTTCAGGGTTGAGGTCGACCCTGACCTAGGTCAGTGTTGAGGTCAACCTTTACCTAGGTCAAGGTTAAGGTCATCCTTGACCTAGGTCAAGGTTGAGGTTGACCTTGACCCCTATCAGGTGATGGTCCCCGCTTTCAAATATGGAGCCTATCGGGGATCTAAAAATTAAAATAGGTCCTCAGGTCTGGATGCGGAAGTGTTTTCCCCAATATTTGGATTAATGCATCCCCTCCTTGGTTGCTACTTATAATTGAACCATAATTTAAGGTGAAATTTGAATTTGGGTCCCTTGCATTGCCCTAGGAGGTCTATATTGAGATCTCTATATAAACACTCTCTTTTTCCTTCATTTGGACATGAGAAAGAATCATAAGATGATATGATGAAATTATGATTTTTACATGATGAAAAAATGAAGCAAGAGGATGATATAGAAGGAAAAGACATGATGATGCATTAAGACATTCAAGCACTTTTGTAGACAAGCCATTGTGGATCTTCTTTGGAGCAAGAGAGACATCTTCCTTCTTTCCTTCTTCTTGGATCCACCATTTTCAACCTTCAAGAATTCAAAGGATATTATCATGGGGTAGAAATTAAGGATTGTGAGTTTGGTAGGAATACTTTAGCCTTGGGGGCTAGTATGCTTTCTTTATCACATTCAAATCTATGCATTGCTTTCTCATTTTCAATTCATGTTAGGGTTTTTAATCTAGAGAATTAGATCTTGACATTACACATTCAAAGATTTTTCCAAGAGAAACACACACACATACATTCTACTATATTCGGCTATTCATGGAGGTGGAGATCACCAAAATAGGGGTTTGAATAAGGCAAAACCCTATATAGTCACCCAAAAACCCCTCTTTTTTTAGATATTTGCAGGCATTGTTTTGGGAGTTACAGGTTTGGGAATAGTGAAATAGAGTACAAATCCGAATACCCTTTTCAACAAACTTCTAGGATCCAAAAATAGAATTTTGATCCAAGACTTTTTAGGTCGTTGTGACGTAGGGCGCAATCAAAAATTCTGGCAAATGGTGACATTAACTTGAGGGTGCAAATCGGAACTGTCTTAGAACGTAAAAATATTTTCTAGGTTTTGCTCATCTCTGCGTTTCCATTTCAGATCCGGTCTCATATTTTCCAAAGACTCAACATAGGCTTCAGAAAATGGATTTTTCAGATCTGCTACGATGTAAGGTTGGTATTTTACTCCATTAATCTTTGCTTTCAATTTCAATATACATTATCAAACAAACAAATATAATTAAATGTAAGAGGTTAAATCATGGCATTGGTCTCTTTTACATATGAACATCTATTTTGGAAAAACTCTATCTTTGGAGATCAATACCGTCATCATTTTCTTCTTTATATTTTGGTGAACCCGTTATAGACAACTATTTCTCTTTCGTGTTAGATTTACATTTCATATTAAGATCTTGCATGCATATAGAAGTAGGTTTTCTTTTATGATCTTGCATTTATATTCCAAAAATACATAAAAATATATAAAATTTCTTTAAAACACAAAAACATTTACATGCTTGTTATTTTATTGTGTGTTCAATATTGATGACTCTTGTTTTGAATACTTTGATGAAGATTTTATTGTACAAGAGAATAGATCCCTTAATCAAGTACATGGAAGTGAGAATGAAAATGGTTCGAATGAGATATCCATGGATCCTATTCCTATTTCATCCTCCTCCACAACTTCTCCAATTGACCTCTACCATAGGATGTGTGCATGGTTACCTTCATACTCCTCTATTTGCAACATTGAGGCACCTAGAATGTTATTCCCTAAACCTTTGATGATGGTAAAAGGATGTCCGCGAATGAATATTATGGGTAAACCTAAAGATCCTTTGGATTTCTTTGATAACACGGATTTCGTTTCACATGCTTATCATACACGGTATAATCCTCAACCTACTGTTCCAGCCTCTTTACCTCCTTCTCAACATGTGCTTCCTCAAGCACCTAGGTTACCTTCTTCTTTTAAAGAGTATGACTTAGTTGAGCAATTATGCGCTACTCCAGCCAATATATCTTTATGGCAATTGCTTCAAACTTCTCCTACATATCATGAGGCATTACAAAAATCTTTATCTACTCTTCGAACTCTGCCTCCTAATCAAGAGAACATTAATTCATTCTTAGAGTGCATGCATACTATGCCTTCTATACCTCCTATTGTGTTCACTGATGATGATTTACCTTTTTTTGAGGTGCAGAATCAATATGATGCTCTTATGGTTTTTGTTTCTATTAATCAAAGTATCATTCGTAGAACATTAATTGACAATGTATCTAGGCTTAATATTTGTAGCATGGATATGCTCAAGTCTATTAAAGATGATCTTATGACCATTCAATTGGATAATATTCCTATTCATGGATTTGATAACATTGCAAAGAAAACTATGGGCATTATTATGCTACCTATCAAGGTTGGTCCAGTCCTTCTTCACACACCTATTCATGTCATGCCTGGACCTCTCAATTATAACCTTTTTTTAGGAAGACCTTGGTTACATATTATGCATGTGATTCCTTCTACTCTACATTGTAAGGTTAGGTTCATTTATAATAATCTGATGTATACATTACATGCAGATGATGCGTCAAATCCTTGCTTGAATGCAGAATGTGCTAAGATCTCTTAACCCATACAACCAAGTAAGGAACCTGAGAAACCTCCTAAAGTTAAACAAGTTGAAGCTCCATCCTCTACTTTAATTGAAGATGATTGGGGAACATTCAATTTTAATCCTTCTTTTATGGGAGAATACAAAGTTTTTGATTTAGAGTTCATGAAAGAACAAAATGGGTTTGAAAAACAAATCTTCACTCCTCCACTTTCTGGGGAATTAAAAAGTAACTTTGTTCCTAATTCCCTTGAAGAAACAATTTAGACAATAAAACCAGATTGTTATGACATTGTGACATATGTCACTCCTTTAACTCAATCTGATATGGCTAATAGATATGGGTCTAGTTATCATTTACTTAGGAAATCAGGATTCAATGGGAAAGGATGTGGAAAATATGAGCAAGGTATACAAGTTCCCTTGGACAATGAAGTTTATGATTATACTTATGGGCTAGGGTTCAATCCTTATAAGAAACCACAAGCTTTTCCTCTTAATGTTAATCATATCTGTGGTGGACACTTAAAATTGGGCAATTTTCTTCTCCTTGACATGGATAAAAAACCTAGTTTTAATATTTTTCCTGAGGATGAAGCCCTAGCTAATTTTTTAGGAGCTTATCAAGATTTACCTACATTTCATCATAAAAGAAGAAAGCCTCATTGTCTAAATAATGAAGCCTATTTTGGAGAACGTGATGAACATGATATTTCTCCTTTTCCAATGGACTCTCCCATACAAAGTAATTTATTAATAACTAAGACTACAGAAGTTCAAATGGATGAGAATGAATCTAAAAAAAAAAATCAAAGTGGGAAAATGTTTGAACCAAGATGAACATGATCAATTGGTTTCCCTTTTTCTTGAATATAAGGATATATTTGCTTGGACATATTCAGATATGCCAAGTATAGATCCTAAGATTGTGACTCACAATATTGTTCTTAAACCTAACATCAAACCTGTGAAACAAAAAATCTGAAAGATGAACCCAGGCATTGCTTTGTTAGTTAAAATTGAAATTGAAAAATTATTAGGTGTTGGGTTCATCCATTCTATCAATTATTCTGAATGGATTTCCAATATTGTGGTTGTTTCTAAAGGAGAGAATAAGATAAGGATGTGCACTAAGTTTTGAGATTTGAATAAAGCATCCTTAAAAGATGATTTTCCCCTACCCGATATTGATATAATTGTGGATTCAACAACAGGTCATGCTTTATTGTCTATTATGGATGGATTTTCAAGCTATAATAAAATATTTATTCCTATAGAAGATCAACTTAAAACTGCATTTATCACACCTTGGGGAACATTCTATTGGGTCACGATGCCTTTTGGATTAAGAAATGTGGGAGCAACGTATCAACGTGCTATGACCTTGATTTTCCATGATTACATCCATAAGATTATACAAGATTATGTAGATGACATCTTGGTGAAATCTATACAAACAAAGGACCATGTGTTCATTTTAAGACAAATATTTGAAAGGATTAGGAGTTCTAATATGTGATTAAATCCTAAGAAATGTGCTTTTGGAGTTGATTCTAGTAAATTATTAGGATTTATAATCTCTAAGCGAGGCATAGAAGTGGATACTGAAAAGATTGATGTTATCGTTAACATGCCTCCTAATAATATTTCTCAATTATGTAGTTTACAAAAAAAAAATCAATCTATTCATCACTTTGTTTCTAACTTAGCTGATAGAACTGTTCCTTTCACTTCCTTGCTTAGAAAAGATACCAATTTTTCTTGGAACCAAGAATGTAAACAATCATTTGTGCAATTTAAGGAGTATCTTGCTAATCCTCCTATTTTTCAATCTTCTCAATTCAATAAACCCTTCTATCTATATACTTCTACCACTTCCCACGCTGTGAGTGCATTATTGGCTCAACATGATAGTGAAGGTAAGGAAAGACCAGTATACTACATTAGTCAAACTTTACTGGAATATGAAATAAGATATACCAATTTAGAAATACAATTCTTGGCTTTAGTTTATGTTTGTCAAAAACTCAGGCATTATCTATTGAATGTTGAGGTTAATGTGATTGTTAAATTTGATCCTCTCAAACACCTTTTCTCAAAAACTGATCTCTCTGGTCATCTGGCTAAATGGGTGATGTTACTTACTGAATTCAATCTTAATTTCATTCTTCAAAATTCAATTAAAGGACAAGCTTTAACTGATTATCTAGCTGAAGCTCCTTGTCCTCATTCTCATATGAACATCACCTCAATAGAATTCCCCGATGAGAATATTTTAGCTATTAAACAAGAGGATGGTTGGGAATTATATTTTGATGGTTCTAGATGTAAGACAGGTTCTGGTGTAGGCATCATCTTGGTACCTCCTACAAAGAAACCAATCCCTATGTCATATAAATTGACCTTTCCTTGTACTAATAATATTGCGGAATATGAAGCTCGTATAGCTGGATTATGAGAAAATTCATCCCTTCACATTGAAAACTTGGAAATATATGGGGATTCACAATTGATTGTTGAAAAAATAAAAGGGGGTTATCAGACTAAGAATGATAAAATGTCACAATATAAAGAATTGGCTCTTGATATCCTTTCACAATTTTCTTCTTATACAATTCAGACTTTACTTAGGAAAGATAATTGACATGCAAATGCCATGGCAAGTGCAGCTTCCTTGGTGTGTCTTGATAATAATGCTGAAGACTTTCAATTTACTATACACACTCTTAAACAACTTGCAATTTCTAATAAGGGTAATGCTGATTGTTGTAACTTGCATTTGGATGAATGGTATTTGCGTATCTTTCAATTTTTGAAAGACAATACATTGCCTGAATCATCAATAAGGAACAGCGTAACTGTATTAGGAAGCTTGTAGCATGATATATCATTTTGGGCGATACCCTTTACAAACATTCTTATAATGGTTTTCTATTAAGATGTCTTGGTAGAACCAAAGTCCCGATAGCTTTAGCAGAAGCTCATTCTTGTTCTTGTGGAGGACATTTTGGTGGGAAATATTTAGTTAATAAACTTCTTAGAATGGGATATTATTGGAAAACAATGGAACAAGATTCCTTTACATTTGTTAAGAAGTGTCCTCAGTGTCAGCAACATGGTAATTTAATTCATGCTCCTACTCATGAGCTTCATAATCAAGTTGCTCCATGGCCTTTTAGCATTTTGGGATTTGATCTTATTGGAAAAATTTCACCAGCTTCTTCTCAAGGACATACATACATTCTCACAACTATAGATTACTTTACAAAGTGGGTAGAGGCTATTCCTCTCTGCTATTCTTAATCATATTATAGCATGATTTGGTATTCCTTTAATGATAGTTTTGGATAATGATACTTCCTTCAAAAATAAAGAAGTCACAAAATTCCTGGAGAAATATCGTATTCAACATAGATTTTCTACTCCCTACTATCCTTAATCTAAAGGTCAAGCTGAAGCATCGAACAAAGTTATTAAACAAATCCTAAGGAAAACAATCAATAAACATGTGAAAGATTGGCATACTCAACTCACTTATGCTTTATGGGCTTATAGGAATAGTGTTTGCACTGCTATGGGTACTTCTCCTTATAATCTTGTTTATGGTACTGATGCTATCATGCCATTAGAATTATAAATACCTTCTTTACATGTTTCATTCCATGGGATAATTGATAAAGATACCTTCCGGGAACAATGATTACAAGAATTAGAAATGTTGGATGAACAACAAACAAATGCTTTGGAACATATTAAGGCTTATCATAAGTCACTTCAAAAATAGTACAATCATAAGGTGATTGAACGGTCATTTTTGGTAGGTGATTTAGTCCTATATAAAAATGAAAGGAATGTAAATGCTTTACCTGGTGAAAAAGGGAAATTTATCCCTAATTGGCTTGGACCTTTTGTGGTTTTTGAGGATTTTACTTCAGGTGCTTATAAGATTGCTGATATGAATGGTGTTGCCCTTAAGGAACCTATTAATATTATGCATCTTAAACATTATTATCCCTAATACAACAACTTTCCTTCATGTATTTATGTATTCCCTATAGAATAGTTATGTCTATTTTGTAGGTTATATGATTTGAATACGTTCATACATTAATTTTATTTCTTTCATTGTGTTAAGTTTTTGTGTATTGATGAAAACAAAAAGTAATCAATCATAGAACTAACTGGACAAGAAATTTTTTCATATATAAATATCCAAGAGTTTGGTACATATATGGCACATATGTCATGGCTATCAATCTCTATCTCTATGATCTAAGGGTCAGTGGCTCCCACCTCTTTCTGCTCTATGGTGTGATGCTAAAGATCTTGGTGCGGTAGTCTGTGTGCAACTCCTCGATATGCTCATCTCATAGTTGCACTCCTGAGCTCTTTGTAGGTCAACCATCAATCTCTCTTCCCTTTCTTTGCATGACCTCAACTTTTGGTGGACGCATGAAAAAATATCTGCATGTCGGTCGTGATCTCTCTATCTAATAAGGGACACTTGCTCACTAGTTGGTAGTCGGTATGATAAACATGTATCCTTCAGAACCTTAGATACAAAGCTCCTCCACTCTATTATGCTAGCTGCAGAATTCAAACATATCTATCTTTTAGTACTTCTTCTAGAAAAACTTTTCCTTAAATACTTTAATCAAGTACATAAATCATACCTAGATCTCCCTCCTGAGTATCACCAAAGGATCTAGATGGTGGGGGCATGGAGTGACTACCCTCTCCTCACTCACTGCATCTAGGTATAGGTGGTGGTGTCTCTTTATGTGCACGGGGAGGTCATCATGATCTCAATGGTACAACATGGATCATCTGATCATCTGCATCTGTACTACCACCTGGGGGCATATCCTCTGATCTCTTGTATGCTCCCTCATCTATTCTCTCTTTTGTTCTCTCCTCAGCTCTCTCCTCCTCCATAGGATCTCCCTCAGGAATGGGCTCCTCCTCATGATCCTCCTCCTCCTCCTCTGGTGTGTCACCACTTTGGTGCATCCTCTTTGAAAGACCTAGAACACCTGTAGGGTAGTCATCAGGGAAGATGGGATGGGTCCCCTATAGAATCCAGTATCTGATATACTCTCTGCTCACCCCTGGGTGGGATACAGTAGGGTCCACTTCTATGTCCTCCATCTCATTTGTATCGCTATCTACAATATCTGCTACTGTAGGTCTGCATATGGTGTTGAGTCTCTGGTAATATCTTGTCAGATATCTGTACTGAGGTACTGTCTGAGGAATTCCCTATGTCAAACCAAACTGCCTCATAACTCTATCATAATAATATGGCATCACTACATGACTAGTAGGACCCTCTAGCAGCTTGCACTGCTGGGAGTGTTTCAATTGGTGTTGAGTATCTAGCCATCCTGTCATTTGATAGTATGGTCTCCATATCACATCCACACCTGGTATACGGTCAAAGCGTACCCTCCAAAAGAGGATATCTCTATACTGCCAGACATCTCCTAGTGGATATGAAAAGGCTCTTGGTGTGCTTGCATCTACCATCACTGGAACACCCTGTGGTTGGGTACATGTGTAGTGCTCAAACATCCAAACCTATAACAAGGTACATACTATAAGACTCTCCCATTGAAATCTCACTAGCTGACTCAACTCATGGTAAAGATGGGCTAAGATGCTACGCCCCCATGAGAAAACAATCTTGTCACTCTCCATCCTGCGTATGAGATCGGTGAATGGTGCTAATAAAATTGTACCCTTTCTGCTAGGTATTACAACCAAAGAGAGTATACATAGCATCACTCTCTATACCAATATGGATGATAGAGTGATCTAATCTGATTGGGTCCTCATCTATGGTACTTGTCCCAAACAATACTCCCCATCTAAAAAAACCCTGAGAGGACCCCGCTGTACTCTCGGTCTAACAGGCTCACCTCGTACTGGAAGTCATAGGATCCTGTACACATCCTCTAATGTGATCGTGATCTCCCTTGATGGAAGATGGAAGGAACAAGTGTCCTCATCCCATCTCTCTATCATGGATAATATCATGGACTGATGAAACCTTATCTATGGTAGGATTGCTACCCAGTACAATCCCACATCTATCAGTAACTGTATATCCTCCTGTTGTAGCTTGGAAAATTTCTCTTTGATAGCCAATAGAACCCCACCAAAGGCATGCTCTCAGAGATGAACAAGATCATGTTAGCACAAACAACATCATATCAGTCATCTATCATCAAATAAATGAAAGTATCACTTGAACTAGTCAAGGTCAACCTTTTTGGGTTAGGGTCGACCTTTTTGGGTCAAGGTCGACCTTTCTGGGTCAGGGTTGACCTTTTGGGTTAGGGTCGACATTATCCCCAGAAAGGATTGGACCTTCCCAGTTATGGTTTACCTACAAAGATCAAGGTCAACATAACTAGGTCAGGATTGACCTTTTTGGGTCAAGGTTGACCTTCCCTATAAAAAAAATAATTTCTCAATTAAAACATCAAAATAAGGCACCTACCTCAGGCAGTGGTTGTCCGCTGGCCAGGCACTCTCTTAGGACCTCCACACGAGTCGGTCCAAGTTCTTCTCTCTTTGGCATCTTGCTCCTCAATTCCAAGCTCTAAAAATGGTAAGAATGAGAAGGTAAGTGATCTTCTTATTTATAGCTCAAATTAGGGTTTCCATAGGGTTTTCTTAGGGTTTCAGTTGAATTTACTTAGATCAAATTCGAATTTCCTTTTACATGCATTTAGATAGGCATTCACTCTTTTCATCATAACTTGAGTTTGGTAGCTCTATTTTCAGTGCTGTCAGTGGTGTTGGAATCATGATTCAGATACCTAACCTATTAAATTGGTTTAGGAAGATTTTTAATCCTTCTAAATGGTTTAGGAAAGAATTTTTTCAACAAATTGCACATCCAATGTATAGATCTAACTTTATCACCCTGTTTCACCTTTCAGAATTAGTAAGCCAAAATAGGGGGCATAAGGGGCTCTATGCATTTCTAAAAACCATATTAGTAAGGCTTAGGTTCTCTTTGTATTTTCATTAACCTTGTCTTGTAGGTTATGAATACTAACAGTTTCTTGCAGAATCTCCACATTGAGGACTTGGCTATATCCTTTTTACTTTATAATGTTTTCTTACTTTAGCTTGCAAATTCACGTAGTGTCATACCTAAGATAAAGTGGGGGCTAAATGTATCATCTTAAAATGGAAGAAATTCCATTTTGGTAGGTTTAGCACCCTCATTTAGTACATTTTCATATTAGATTTGCATTTAGGATGCACAAGCACTTGATTCTGCATTTCTAGGTGAAATTAGGGTTAGGGTCCTGCGGGACCTCCTTAATCTCCCTTTCTATGATTCCATCTTCTTGGGTATAAATTATGTATTGGCTCTCCTAAATATTCATGAAACTTACTATTTGGCCTCTATGCCTCTATATAACATCCTGGTGTGTTTTCTCACCTCCCTGGGTCCCCGGTTGATCTAGGAATCCTACAGATTTCCCAAGGTGACCAACCTGAAACCTCAATTCTAGGTTGAGGTTGACTCTAACCTAGGTCAAGGTTGAGGTCAACCTTGAACTATGTCAAGGTTAAGGTTTTCCTTGACCTAGGTCAAGGTCAAGGTCAACCTTGACCTCTATCAGGTGATGGTCCCCGCTTACAAATCTGGAGGCTATCAAGGTTCTAAAACTTAAAATAGGTCCCCGGGTCCGGATGTGGAAGTTTTTTCCCCAATATTTAGATTAATACATCCTCTCCTTGGTTGGTGATTATAATTGGACCATAATTCAAGGTGAAATTTGAATTTGGGTCCCTTGCATTTCCCTAGGAGGTCTATATTGAGATCTCTATATAAACACTCTCTTTTGCCTTCATTTGGGCAATTATGATTTTGACATGATGATGAGTCAATGAAGAAAGAGGATGATATAGAAGGACAAGACATGATGATGCATCAAGAAATTCAAGAACTTTTTTAGACAAGCCATTGTAGATCTTCTTTGGAGCAAGAGAGACATCTTCCTTCTTTCCTTCTTGGATCCACCATTTTCAACCTTCAAGCATTCAAAGGATATTATCATGGGGTAGCAATTACGGATTGTGAGTTTGGTAGGAATAATTTACCCTTGGGGGCTTGGTATTCTTTCTTTATCACATTCAAATCTATGCATTGCTTTCTCATTTTCAATTCATGTTAGGGTTTTTAATTTAGAGGATTAGATCTTAACATTACACATTCAAAGCTTTTTCCAAGAGAAGCACACACACATACATTCTACTATATTCAGCTATTCATGGAGGTGGAGATCACCAAAATAGGGGTTTGACTAAGGCACAACCCTATATAGCCACCCAAAAACCCCTCTTTTTTAGATATTTGCAGGCACTATTTTGGGAGTTACAGGTTTGGGAATAGTGAAATAGAGTATAGATCCAGATACCCTTTTCAGCAAACTTTTAGGATCCCAAAATAGAATTTTGATATGAGACTTTTTAGGTTGATTGTGACCTAGGGTGCAATTGGAAATTCTGGCAAATGGTGACATTGACTTGAGGGTGCAAATCGGTACTATCTCAGAATGGAAAAATATTTCTGGGTTTTGTTTGTCTCTGCGTTTCTATTCTAGATCTAGTCTCATATTTTCTAGAAACTCAACACAGGCTTCAAAAAATTGAATTTTTAGATCTACTATGATGTAAGGTTGGTATTTTCCTCCATTAATCTTTGCTTTCAATTTCAATATCCATTATCAAACAAACAAATACAATTAAATGTAAGGGGTTAAATCATGGCATTGGTCTCTTTTACATATGAACATCTATTTTGGCAAAACTCTATCTTTGGAGATCAATACTTTCATCATTTTCTTCTTTACATGAGGTTATTCATATATCATATCACAATGAGTTATATTTTAAGTCTTATTTCTCTAAATAGAATCTAAGTCCCTATTATGATATTCCACACTATGTCATATTGTTAGCCTACTCTTTGGGGGATCATTGTTAGTGTCATAAGTGACATAATAGGTACCCTTTACCCTTGCTCCTACACTTGGGGGGAAAGGGCCTCTTCTCAATCTCTCTTTCATTCTCTTAAGGATCCTTCATTCCCTTGGTTAAAAGGTATCTATTTATCGCGTGACATCCAATCATACATAGAAATGTTGGTTTACATTACAAATATACATCCTTGATTGTAAACCTTTTCATTGTTTGCAATTGGGTTTCCATGGAAGATAAATCCCTTACATTGGATATTGAACATATGTCATCCTTCACAAGGATCACTTTTGCACTTCTTGCATGGTATCTCTCTGCATTTGTCCTTTCCATGGCCTCATAGGAGTTTTTACCTCTTTTTCTTGGACTAGGTGTTGCTTGTGGATATTATCTTGATGTCGAAAGATGTTTCATCCTTGTTTCTCATTTTCCTTAAGCTTATATTTCATTCTTGAAAAATAGAGTACACTAGCATAACACAATGTGGTGGGGCCATTTACTCTCCCTTTTTAATGATTTGTTGACTAGCATGACACAATTTTCTAGACTATTTGACCTATCCTCATGTGCACACACAAGTAAATCCTCCAGAAGGAACATAGTTTTTATGGGATTGACTATCAGGCACACAAACCTATTAGATCATTCAATCCTCTCCTTTGGATCCCTTCTTGGATTGCTAATAATTTAGAATTCTTGATCCTATCATTGTTAATTTTTTTAATCCCTTAAGGACACACACATCTTTATGCACAGATCAAATTTTGTGGATTTCTCTTTTGGAAATATAGTTTCCTAAGGGTGAATCCTCGATGGGTTGACTACCATGCACATAAAATTTCTAGATCATTCAATGACCTCTTCTTTTTCAGCATGCATTTTTGTGTGGTTCACAGTAAGACACACAAATCCTACTAGGTGAGTTAATCTCACCCCTTTTTATTTTTATATGCATTTAGAATAGACATTCAATCATTTCATCATAACTTAAGCTAGGTAACTTTGATTTTAATGTCATTATAGGAATTGGAATCATGATTTAATAATCTTTCTCCCAGAATGTGTTTAGGAAAGTTTGGGAAAGTTCCTAAATGGTTTTGGAAATGTGTTTCTCATCACTTTTCATTTCCAGTTCATCGCAGTTTACATGTCACCTTGTTTCACCATTTCTAAAATTAGAGAGTCAAAATAGCGGGGCATATAGCTATGTGAAAAATTAATAGAATCATTCCTTAGTAAGTCCTGGGTGGTTTTGATTATCATTGAAAGTGTCTTGTAGGATGCAGTTACTAAAGATTTCTTGCAGGCTCTATGCATTGTGTACTTGGCTATATGCTTTTTCTTTACTAAATTTTTTTCTTAATTTAGCTGGCATATGCATGTAGAGTCATATACCACTAAATCAGGGGTGAAATTTATCATCCTAAATTGGAAGAACTTCAATTTAGTGATGGTTTAGCATCTATTTAGTGTGATTGAATTTTACACTTGTATTTAGGATGCATTGGACTTGTTTATTTTCTCTCTCTAGGTGAAATAAGGGTAGCATTTAGCAAATCCTCCTTGATTTACCTCTTCTTTGGTGTAAAAATTGATGTAGGACCTAACCAAAAGGTTTCCTCATTTTTCATCTCCTCTTTCAAAGTTCTTTTTCATCCCAAAATTGTTCTATTTCTCCTTGTCTCTTTCTCCAACCTCGAACAAACTATTATTTGTAATACCAAGACAATTCTGGAAGAGTGTGCCTCCAGGGACTAGTGGTGCAGAGCACCTCCCATTTTGATGTGTTAGTGTGTTTTAGGGTTTTAATAGGTGTTTTTGTGTGGACTAGAATAATATCCAATAGGTTGGATACAAGGTTGATCAAGTTCATGTTTGTAAGAGCCAAGAATGCTCACTAGGTGTTTTATGGTCATTTTGATCTAAAAAGAAAAAATGTGTTATTTTTGTGTGTCTTAGGACCCTAAATGTCCTAACTAGGGTCATAGAAGTCAATCATGACCATCGAGTTGACAAAAGGAGTCAAATTTCTCAAAATACAAAAGTTGCTAGCAACTTTGAAAAGTTGCTCGAGCAACTTTTGCAACTTCTTGACAAAAAGTTGCAAAATGAAGTTAGAGAGGTTGTAGCAATTCATGCTTGGTATATGAGCTTGGATTTGATGTTTTTGGAAGGTTAATGAAGTTTTGAATTGCAAAACTTGTTTTTTGTACTTCTGTATGGATGCTTGTGATTGTATTCTTGTGATTCACAGTGCTTTCTGCAATCTGTATGTTTGAGTACAGATTGGGCAAGGAGATTGGACCCCATGAGGGTGTAGTGTTTCCTGTTAGATTTCTTTTCCATACTGTTATGCCCTGCATCCCCGTCCCTACATTTTGTGTGCAAAATGTTGGGTCCCCCTTTTTTTTGCTTTTGCCTGCTTTTGCTTTGCGGGCTTTGCCTTGTCTTCCTTTTCCTTTTGTTTTCTTTCTCCAGGGTTTTCTTCCCCAGTGTGTTATTTTGCTGTTTTGTTTTCTCCTCCGGGACTCCGGTCCCAGAGGTTGTCTTTTGTCAGGAACCAGATTCCGGACTCTGGGATTTTTTGCCATGATGTTCTTATGGACATCATCACGAGGAGTCCCCAGACCCGGAGTCTGGAGGTTTGCCTATCTGAAGATCACCGGAAGGAGGAGGATTGCGTTTTACCATGGGTATAAATAGGTCTTATCTGTCACTTTCACACTTACCATGATTAAAACCTTTGAGCACTTAGAGTGATTTGAAAGCGATTAACAGCGCGTTTGCAGAGAATTTGTGATAATCAAAGCTTAAACACCTTCTGTGTTCTCAGGCAATTGCGAGTGCTTCGTGGTGGTGATTCTGACAGTTCGACAACTCGAGCTCCCGTGGTAATCTTCCTTTTCTTCCACCTTCCATGTTTTCAGGTTGGTGCTTCCGCCCTTCCCCCTCTCTGCTTTGCTTCCACTTGCTGGTTTTGCTTTGGTTTTCATTTCATTTTTTGTCTGGTTTTTCTTTGCTTCTCTGTGTTTCGTCTGGTTCGGTCCTTTATTTCTAGTTTTTGCCGCCCATGGTGGGTCGGCTCTGTCAAAGGGTCATCCGCCCTTTGTGTAGAAGTTGTCTTTCTGTAAATAATGTAAAATCTGTAAATAGTGTAAATAATGTAAATGGTTGTATATATTTATTTTCGCTTTGTTTGGTTTCCCCGCGGACGTCGTCCCCGCGTTACATATTCATGTATATATGTATTATAGCTATAAAACCCCTATATATCTCCTTCTGTTCTCTACATATATCCCTCAGCTTCGTGTATATCCTTCTGGGTAACTCGACATGCTGGTCAAGTCACCTTTGCTTCTGGTTTTCACCTTTGAACTCGCTTTCGAGGCAGAAAACCACCTGTTTGAAACTCAGCTCTCAGCCGGTTTCAAATAGGCAATTTTCTCTCTCCTCCATCAAGGCTGTCAGAACCTCATTTACGTCCCATGCGCGCAATCAATTCTAGCCAAGTGGCTTTCCCTTTTAGCACGTTCAGACAGTTGGCTCCGCCATCATCGCCATCACATCTATTTAATGCCAACGCATGTGGCATCCACGTGGGCTCGACAAATTGCCTTTTCATACGTCTTTACTAACGGTCATTTCTCTGGGCTTCGGGCCTCTTACCACCATCCATCCTGTGTCTTTGCCAAGCGTGATGAAATTCCCCAGACCCGGATGTGTTGATACTTCAAGTTTATGCTGTGTTTTGCTTTTGGGTTATCTTTACATGATACTAACTTTTCAGGAAAAGCAAACACCGCGGTGATAAGATCTCTGAACCCCGGAGTAACTATTTTATTTTAATAAAAATATTCTGATGGTCGCTTTGTCTTGCAGGTTCTCGAACTTCATCTTCCAAACATGTCTGAAGCATCTGCATCATCTCCTCCCAGAAGTTCAGAACTACCCACAACAACGGAGACCAGGGCAGCTATAAAATCTAAGATGGAGAGGGCCCTAGAGAAACTGCCCCTCACCATGAAGTTCATGCAGAACAACGTCATTACGGGCTCAAAGATTGAGTCCAAGGTTAAACTCATAACTGACACCAGCGTCAGAATGTGGGTAGAGATGCAAGCCTTAGTAAAAGTGATGCACATCCAGTGACAAGCTGGGGATCAATTAGCAATCAACGTCGAAGGTTCTGGGATCCTCCGAGAACCTAATTTCCGTGCTTCGTGCAGTCTCTGGAGCTTATTCTAACACTGGCCGCCAACTACAATTCTTCCATCCGGGCCGTCATGCTTGCGGCAACAGAACCTACGGGATACCCCACTCCACTGGTGTCCCTCGACCCAGACACATTCCAGGCGGGATTAGGAATCCCACAATTTGACAGAGCCACAGTGGTCACAAGGGCTGATGCCTTGGACCAGTTTTCTCAACTGGAGGATGCTGCCCGGGTGTACTTGAATACCCACTAGCTCAAGGCCCCGAAGAGGGACCCAAAGAGAATGAAGATAGAAATCCCCCACTCTGAGTTCAAGGAGAGCATCCAGATGGGGATCATAGCATTATCCCGGGTATTTGGGAAGCCCTCCACCCAGGATTTTGCAAAATGGATGTACTATTTCCTCCTTGGCATCTCCACCAAGGTAGAATTCTTCGACTGGGCTGCAATAATCTCTAATCACGTTGACTCCCAGTTCCTCCAGGTGGAGAGAAAAAAGAAGTTCTATATGTCTTCTTACATTTTTTGGGCCCTAGCCCAGCAGAGGCCCCATTCTAATGGCCTACTTACAAATGGTGTGCTCGGGATGGGCCCAGAACAAAAAGTGTCGTGGGACCATTTCCCACAGATTGAATGGGAGGCCAGCTTCCCCAGTTTTTGCCGAGTAAACGATGCGTTCGTTTACTACCATCTGCTCACACCCACCCGGGATGCTGGATACCGCCTGTCCACTGAGGTGATGAAGTTAGTTAGTAGCTATGGGCACTACTACATTCAGTTCCAGTAGCATACATACATTAGGGTTGCTAGCTTCTCTGAGAAACCCTACTTGTTGCCCAAGCATTGCGGGGACAAGATCGTGCTGCTGGAATATTGCAGACAAATGATGGAATTACATACCTTTTTTGCCCTTAAGAAGGTACCCAACGTCTCATTCCCACTCACCTTTGGGAACTACACCTGCAGTCTGGCCGCCGCGAAGGAGGCAGACAATGAACTGAAAAGTTATAACTTGCAGGAATTCTATCTGACGCGGAAGAACTTTGATCCGCATGGAAAAATAGCAGCGGCAATGCCCCAGGCTTTGGAGCCCCATCAAGTACACATGGAGGACTTCTGGGTAGATTTCCAAGATGACGTGGATGTGCGAAGCCGGCATTACATCAGAATGACAGCCGAAATGATGCAGGAACTGAAGCTCCGGAGATTCCCTCCGGGATTTTCTGACGCCGCCCCCACCATAGATCCCCAGTACAAAGAAAAGGGGATCGATAAAATGGCACTACCGGCAATGGATTGGGCCGCTCAGGAGGGGCCCACAATTGAGGACTTCACTCGGGATGTGGTTGAGCGAAGTCATGCCTATTTTAAGAGGGTATGCCCTGGGAGTATGTGTCAAGCTCCCTGATCGACACCAAAATTAGCACCACCGCCGGTACCAAGATTGACCCCGGGGGCCGGGACTTCTTCACAAGGTGCAGACAAAGGAAAGGGAATAGCTACAACCCCCTCGGTGCAAGAAGTACCGATACAAGAATAGATCAAGCAATCTGTGGCAGCCTCCCAGCAGATGAGGGAGCAGTTAATAACAAGGCTGGCCACTCCCCCGCTCATGGTCGAACCAATTCATCCTCCATCCTCCTCGTCACTGGCAGCCTTAATGGTCAAGGCAACGGGGGTGGATCCCATGGAGGCAGCAGTAATAGCAGATGCGGGGCCACCTTTGGTCACCCGGAGGAAGAGAAAGCACATCAAATAGCCCAAGACAGAACTGGCCCCAGTGGCGTCCCTCCCCCGAGAAGTGGAGATCCTTTCTTCCAGTTCCCCAGAACCAGAGAAAGAAGCAGAGCCGACAGAGGTCCCAACCAGGCCCCCTCCTGAAGAAGAGTTCGATGTATTTACGACCGATGAGTTCAGGAATTTGTAGGAGGGAGACACACAAGAAGAGACAGAAGTCCCAGAAAAAGAACAAGAGGCTGTGGACCAAGAGGACTTGGAAGAAGAACCTGCACAAGAACAAGGGAAGGAAATAGAAGAAAAAGAGCCAGAACCATAAATTATCTCCGGGGCTCCAGAAACGCAAGGTACGGGAGTGGACCAACTAAAGCTAGGCAAAAAAATGGCATCCGCTGGGGGACCCAAACCCGGATCTTCAGGAATAACCGTAAACCCAGCCGCCATGTTCCCAAGGCCACTCCCGGGGGCAACCTTCGGACAGGTTATCACAGCGGCCCAAACTTTAAATCTTGGCCCGATACCTCCCCTACTGCCGACAGAAGAAGAAATTCTGGCAGAAGAAGAAGAAGAAGAGAAGCAGCTTGAGGAGGAAATCCCCGAAGAAGCCTACCAAGGTCTAGACCTAGCAATAGACACACAGGACAAGGCTGAGGAGATGGAGGTTGACAAAGAGAATGTTGCTGTAGGAGAAGTTGAGGCAGGGAGGACGGATGAGGTCCGCGACACTGAGGAGCAACAGCCACCGGGCGCTGGGAAAGAATCAGAAGAACTAGTTCTGGTAGGAAGCCCACCCCTCCCACCCCAGTGGCTGATAGAAAGCAAAAAGAGAAAATCTCAGTCCACTCTGGCGATTCCTCTCTCCCTGGCCGAAATGATGGCCCAAGTTTAGGCCCCGCTGAAGGCAAAGAAAGCCTGGACAGTTCAGACTCTTTGAACTGTGCCGGGCGGAGAAACAGTTGCTATTGTGGCAACACCTCCTCCGGGAGCCGATGAAGCAACGACAGACCCCGCAGATTACGACGTTGCAGAGGTATCCCTGGGCAAGAGAGGAAAGCAAGGCGAGGTGGACTTGCTTAAGGAGGAAGCAAGGGAAGTTAAAGCCCGATACAAAAAGGAGGCCCAGAGGCTCAAGGCTGAAAAAAAGAAGAATGCAAACCTTATGGGGTTGCTTACTGAGCTGGCCAGACCCCTCAATGCCGCTCCTCTGGAGACCTCCGTATCTAAAGAATTACCGCAGAGTGACATAGATTCCCTGCGAGTAATGAAGAAGAAGGCCCAAGCTGTAGATGAATGGGTTGCCCTATAGATAGGAAACACCCGGCGTTTCCTAGCGTCCACTCTCCTGGACTTATACACAGCTCGACAAGTTATCCATCAGGCAGAAGCATTCATTGAGCAGTGGGAGAGTGACGCTGAAAATTACCAGGTGTGGAAGGTAGAGCTCGATGAGCTCCTCACCTTGGGAGAGGACATGATTTTTGAATCTGGAATTCTGGGTGAGGAATCATTTGATTTTGTAAGGATTCAGCACGCCAGACTTGACCTCACATTGGAGGTAACCAAGCAACTAGTAGAGTCCTTGCAAGAGAAGGTACACAACATAAAATATCCTTCTAATTTATTCAATTCTTATGTAACAAAGATTTTTGGGGCTGATCCCCTTAGTACAGATACGTACACCTCTGAAGATTCAGTTTTGGGGAGTTTTGATGAAATAATGCAATCCCGATACCAATCCCTAGAGGGGATAGACGGGGCTCAAATGGAAAAATTAACCGAAATGATACTTAAGGGCCGTGACACGGCAAGGATGGCGGATGAATTTAAAGAAAATGTTCCAGAGTTGGGGGAACAAGTTGAAGTAGCCAGGCACAAAAGGGCCAGCCTAAAGAGTGTAGATGAAGACGACATTTCCTGCCTCCTTCAGGCCTTCAATGATAACAAGCAACCTTAAGTTTTCTCCGGAGGCCAGGGAAAAAACTCACATTGAGTATTCTTTATTCTTTTTGGGACATAAGTTCCCGGATCCCGAAATCCCAGATCCAAAATTTTGTATTCTTTAAAGTGATCCGTGTCCTGGTCCCCAAGGCCGACCGGTCACTTTCAGAGGTGGTTAATAAGACTGTCAGAAGGTAGTTGGGCACATCAAGAGGCGTCGGCTTGGCAGTTGGTCTTCTGATAGGGTGGTCTTCTCGAGGCACCGCTCAAGGATACACCTGGCGCATTGAAGACAGGGTGCCACATTTCTCATTTATGAATCATGTAGCCTCGGTCCTTGAGGGACCTGCTTTCTTCTTTCTCCTCTCTATCTCTCTTCTCGAGACCGATTCTTCCAATGTATATTCTTATCTTATTCTTCTGACATGACAGACCTATTCCATTTCCAGGTCTTTTGTAGGGTGGCGCAGGTAGTACCGGCCCCCAGATATTGTATTTTATTAATGCATGATGTAAATAGGGTTAGGGTTAGCAAAGAGTTGTATAAATAGGCAAATCGGCCCATTTCCAAGGGTTGGAAAAATTGATGATTTTGTTTTCCGTAGCAATAGCAAAGTAATTTCTGGTTTTAGTTGCAGAGCTCAATGCTCCATCGTTCTATTCTTGGTAGTTAGATGCTCCCCTAGAGCCACCATTGTATCATGCACCAGTGCTTGCTGGACTGAATATTAATGAAGAAGGAAGAATTCTTGGCAATGATGTTGTTGACATTCCTGCTTCTGAGTTAATGGTATTTCATGTTTTAATGTTCTTTATGTCTTTTACTCTGGTATGTTAAAGTAGATTAACGACCTCTTTATTCCCGCTACTGATAAAATGCTAACTGATGGTTATGTGTTCCTTCAGTATTTAGTATAGTTTACCAGAGTATTATTGATGTTCCGGACATTTTAGCATGACTATAGTTAGATGAAATGCTTCTAACCCTGCAGGATCTTTTTCGCTTTATTTGTTAAGTATAGAACGCTCAGGAAAACCTTACTTTGATCGAATCTCCAGAGAGGATGAGTTGAAGAAACCAGCTATCCCCCTTGAAAATTGTCACCTCTCCCAACCGAGCCCCGCACTGTCGTGACCCGACACCCAGGTGCTTGGACGCCGGGAGGATTTATTTCCCGTGGACAACCTTTGCAGGCGGAGTTGGCTGATTTCCCCAGAACCCGGGGACAACTTATGACTGTTGGTGAACCCGGTCAGCAAAACCTCGTCAACACATACTTTATTTTTCTTTGAAGTTATAGGAGTAGAGAGTTGCATTAATTTTAAGGTGACTGGTCTGTAATTCCATTTGCAGAGCCACAGTGCCCAAAATAGCTCTAACCTAAGCATCCACTGGTGGAAAGGGCTGAAACCATAGGGGATGGAGGGTTAAAGTCTGTACATAAGGTTTTTGCTTTCATTTTTTTTTTCAATGAGATTTCTAGACCAATTTTGAAGCCCTATGGTTGAATGTTAGGAATAGGTGAGCTTGGATAGGGTGAAGATGGATTTGGTTTGAGCACCCATGATCTTGAAGAAAAGACTTAGAGGAATTTACAGAATCCCTAGATAGTCTCCTTGAAGGATTCAAAGGTGGGAGGAGGTGAAACTATTTTTTAAGATCAATTTGGTGGTAATTGGTCAAGACTGGTCCCGCGGCCTAATTAATAGGCTGAAAACTAGGGCCTGATAGAAACTAGGGTTGTGGGTGCATCCAAAAGATAGGATTTTGGATTTTGATAGGGTTGATGGATACCTTGAATATTTTCAAGGTCTTCTTGGGGTTGTTTTGAGGATTTGGGAGCATTAGACCAAAAACAATGAAATTAGACCTATTGGGAAACAAGCCAATTAGGCCTCCTAGTGAATTTGATACCAAGTGAATTGGTAAAGTATCTAGAAGTGTGGGAAAGGGTTCTAAAGGAATTTTAATGGGCCAAGGACATATAAAAGAGTCTATGGGATGTGTGAGAAGATCCTAAGTAGGGGTTTGAGGTTTCTAAGGGGAATTTCTAGTGGAAAATCCTTGGAAATTGAAAGACTAGTTGGACTAGTTGAACCTAGGAGCATTGGTGTCTTCAACATATCAACTATACCTAGGAGGAGAAGTTGATAGGAGGGGTCTTGGAGATCCATATTGGAGAAGAACACAAGAAGAGGTAACCATTGGATGGTTAGGAGAGCATAGGAGCACTTTGGGGAAAGAAATCACTAGAAACCTAAACCCTCTGCATCAGAGTGGTATCAGATCCATAACTTAACAGTTTGGTGTATGTCTGAAGAAGTAGGAAGCCACAAGGTTGACATAATTCCACCTAAGGAAATGAGTAAGGATTATATAGTGGACTTGGACCAAGAACTATTGGAAAAATCTAACTTGACAGAGACAAAGAGTAAAAAGAAGATCACTGAATGGGGAGATGAGAGTGATGAAGATAATGAAAGCCAGTCAGAAGAGACATCTAACAAAGGTAAAGAACTAGAGATGAATAAAGATCAAAAGGTATTCTTGGATGCATTTAAATATATTAAGAAGGATAGTATGGAACACATACCTTACTATTGTGGCAGGTTGAATGGTGAAGAGTTACTAGATTGGCTAGAGGCCATAGACAACCAGTTTGACTACAAGGAGATATCAGAGGAAAAGAGAGTTAGATATACCAAGGCTAGACTCAAAGGATCTGTATTGGTGTGGTGGAACATGATGCAGGATGATAGGGTAACAAATGGAAAGAAGAAGATAGTTTCTTGGGAGAGGATGAAGATCAGATTGAGGGCACAATTCTTGCCTACTGACTATGAGATTTAGATGTATCAAAAGTTGCATAATTTGAGACAAAAGGAGATGACAGTAAGTTCCTACAATGAGGAGTTCCACAAATTGAGCCTAAGGGATAGAAGACAAGAGGAAGAAATGGATAAAGTGGCAAGGTATCTCAATGGGTTGAGACAAGGGATACAAGATGAAATTAGTATGATGGCTCCTGAAAGTATGCACAAGTGTTTTTAGTTAGCCTTGAGAGTAGAGGATAAGGCTAGAAGGAGGAATGAATTCCATCAAAGAGGAAGAGGTGGTAACAATAATAGAGGATTTAGAGGCAAGAGTGATTTTGGTAGAGGACAAAGCCCAAATAGACTAGAGGAGAATCAGTCTATGGATAACAGTGGGGGTAATCAGTTCAGAGGATCTTTTCAAAGAGGGGGATACAGAGGAACAGGACCACCAAGAGGTAGATTTCAATCTCAAGGAAGATCTAATTCAGTCTTCACTGGCAGATGTTATAACTGCAATCAAGTGGGTCACACAGTGGGTAGATGTCCTGAAAAGGCTACCTCATCTTCTATGGGAGATAGAAGGAATCAGTTGGTACAAAAGGATGATACACAAAGTTTCACTTCTCCCATTTCCAAGGCAGGGCCAGTAATGGATGGAGAGAATCTAATGTTGAGCAGGAATTTTTTGAAAGTACCTAATACCATAGAGCCACCTCAAAGAAATAATTTGTTTAAGACAACTTTTAGGTCTCATGGAAAGATTTGCAAAGTGATAGTGGACTCTGGATCCACTGAGAATATAGTATCAATAGAGATGGTGGAAAAACTAAAGCTTAGAAGGATACCTCATACCACACCCTATAAAGTTTCATGGTTAAATGAGGGACAAAAAATAGTGGTAGATGAACAAACTATGGTGGAGTTTGAAATAGGTGAGTATAAGGAAAAGGTCCTATGTGACATATTTCCCATGGATGCATGTCATCTTCTTTTAGGATGTCCATGGAAATATGTGTGTGTGTGAGATTACACCTTCATGAAATTAGGACCAATAACAACAACTCTATGGAAAGAAAATACAATTTAATCTAAGAATTGAAGTTAAATCCATGACATCTCATGGTTCTCTATCTAAGATTTCTTAAGAGAGCTCTCAGCCTTAATCTCTCTCAAGGACAATCCTAGAATGAGAATAAAATGATAAACATGCTCTAATCTAGCTCAAATGCTCAAAGTTATGTGTGATTTCTATTCAAATGCTCATGGTTCATGCTATGAAATCAACAAATGCTTCTAAAAATGATGCTCTAAATGCTATGCAAATGTTGAAATACTATCGAAAGCTCTCAAATGCTCTCCAAATGCCTATAATAAGGATGCTTTGCTCTTGAATTTCTTGGATCCCCAAATACAAAGAAAATGGCTTGTATTTATGGCAATTTCCCAAGGGTAGGGGTAGAGTGAATTGATCATGGTCAATCCTTGGTTGAGTAAAAAGCTTTGAGGTGTTTTCAAATGGAGGGAAAATTAAGTGGTTGTCCTCAAAGAAATTAGGAATTATTTAACTCAATAATTTAATTAATTTATCCATGTAAGGGTGAATGGGTTGGATTTGATTTTTTTGATTTAAACTATACAATTAATTGTTTAAAATCAATTGCATAATTTGATTAATCCCTTTTAGGCTTGAATTTAATTATTTGATTTCATGATTATTTATTCCTTTGATTTAATTTGATTTTTGTCCACTTTTCTTGATAAATGTCTATTTGATTTGATTTTGATCCATTTTAATGCATTTTGATGAGATTTGAGGCAATTGGCTAAGATTTGCAAATTTGATGTTTAAGATACACCTGGTCAATTTTAGGTGTCTACAAATGCCCCTCTTTGAATTGATGTGCGAAGCACATTGATTCAAAGAAAATTTGATGTCCTGATCATTGATTTGATACTGATGTCTAATTGATGCAAAACTAGATATTGATTTGATGTGAAACTCTGATATGAAAACTCTGATGTGAAACCCTAATGTGAAACTTGATGCGAAACCCTGATGTGAAACTTGATTTGATGCCCCATTGATAAAAGTTTTAATTTTTCATGCCCCAGATTTGATATAAGATATGATGCAGAATCCTAGTTTGATGATATGATGATGCCCCTTAGAAATGAAAGCATATTGATCTTAGATGTGAAAATTTTGATGAACATTGCTGATAGAATAGATCCAAGATGATTGCATTTATGATAAACAATGATGCTGAAAAGATGTCGAACAAATGCCCCAGTGTGTAAAATATGCAGATTTGGTTTGACTGGGTCAAAAATCTCACAAAATTAGGGTAAAATAGCTAAAATAGGTTGAAAAACCCAAATTTACTATTCATTTTCACTTTTCACTGTTGAAATTTTTCTCTGATCCTCTGACGATTGACAGTGATGGTGGTCCCTATTCGAGAGCATTGGTTTGAGTGAACACACTAATATCATAGACCTCCTACCTACGGGCCTCCAGTGAGTGGTTCAAACCTTCCTAGTGCATTTATTGCTCATTAAATAACATTTATTACATGTTTTTAAAGCTTTCTAGATAGAAAATTGTGAAATGCCACATAGGATAGTTAAAAATCCACGTAGGCTAGGGAAAAGCCGCCTCCATGCATTTAAGAGCTGTGTAGGAGAAATCCACAACCACCTAAGAATTAGGGCAAAATGTGCAACCTAATTAGTTATATGCCGCCTAGGAAACCCTATATTTTTAAGGCCGCTTAGGATACTTTAAAAAGCTGCGTAGGAATTTAAAAGGCCTCTTGTTAAGCAAAGTGCCGCATCCAATGTGTAAAGTTCCACGTGTAAGGTATTAAACGCTGTGGGGCTTAAAAAGCCACATACACTTATTAAAGTGCCACCTACCGTAAAATTTGAAAACTAAGGCTAAAATAGAGGAATTGCTTTTGATCAATCATCTAGATAACTCAATTGAATTCCAAGCTAGAAAATGTACATCCATAATGTCACTTAGTGTTTAGGATATTAGAAAAATTATATTGATGAATGTTTGATATGCTAATCAGATTGATTTTAATGATGCCAAATTGATCCCTTTTCAAGATCTAGAGGTTAAGAACAATAGGTTGATGCTCTCAAAATAGAGAAAGGATAGATTTAATGTGTTTGATTGACTTAGAATGATCCACCAATAGAAAGACTAATATGATTCACTTTATTTCAAAATGTAGGAACATTACTGCAAGTTGCGGGTATGGGGTGTTGTCTCTTGGATTTTTGATTTGGTTGATGAGCTCATGCCTCCTGAGTGGTGGACTATCAAGACATGTGGTATCAGTTTCCTTCTTGATCTCCCTTAGTTTTAGCTAAACCGAGATCTTTTGACAGCTATGGCAGAGCGATGGCACTCTGACCATAACACATTCCATTTACCCCTCGGCGAGATGACTATCATACCCGAGGATGTATATAGATTACTGAGGATCATGAATCATGGAGAGAGGGTATATTATGATTCACTTTATGATAGCAGCATATGTAGATGGGTGTTTGGAGACAACACCATTGCCGATGATATTATTAATTGGGCACAGTTTGCTTAATTTCCTACTTTGCTAGCATTGTTAGGAGCAGTGATCGGAGGATTACTACTTCTAGATAGGAGAGGTCATGGATTTGCAGTTGGATGGGGTCATTTTCTAGAGGATTTGATTGCACATTCTCAGAGATTTGACTGGGGTTCTTGCATACTAGCTCATCTATATCATGATCTACATGAGGTTGTATACAGACACAGTGCATCTCTCTTAGCAGGTGCAGTTTTGTTACAGTTGTGGACTTGGGAGCATATCCCTATCACTAGACCATTTGCAGCATGAGTGCGGGCCCAAGGGTATCCGTATGCATTTTTGTATGATGGCATGGTTGTCTAGCATCATCTGGGCAAGGTTGAGTTTTGGCGATGCACTATTAATGATATTGATCAGGTCATCTAGAGACCATATCTGCTCTGTGAGAGGTGGCGAGAGGATGATGATGAGTTACCATATATGTTTTCCCCTTGATGGATGATTGGGTGATCACCACTATGCATCAAGAGATTTTGCTTCAGGAGAGTGCTCTGTCAGTATGGTCGGGTACAGGACATGCCCCAGGGTATGACACTTTATGCGAGAGTACAGGAAGAGAGATCTACGTGGGGAGCATAGGTTGACTATTGGTTGGCCTGTTTATAGATTGATCAGCTTGGATATGTTATGTGGGATATGAAGACTCAGGTAGCTGATGCAGGGATGTTTGTCAAGTATCGAGAGTGGTTCTTGCGACATCGCTTTGTTAGATTCACATATCCGGTGGAGCCTATTCCAGATGTTGATGAGCTTTCTGATGATGATGGAGATGATGATAATGATGGAGATGATGGAAGGAGACCTTGGAGATAGAGAGTTCAAAGGGCACCTAGGGCTCCTAGAGCATAGAGAGTTGTAGGACCTTGGATGCAGGGTGGTCATTTTAGGAGCGAGGTGGTGGATTTAGGCAGCCTAGACATAGACTAGTTCAGGCACAGGTACCTCAGAGACAAGATCCTATCAGAGTTGGTGTAGAGTGGGCTAGGTAGAGACACAGACAAGTCCAGGTGGCTAGATGGGTTCCATTACAGGGATAGATTTCGTAGAGACCTCCATCTCCATAGAGATAGGTTGATCCCTCGAGTAGTTCAGCACCGGTGATACCACATTTACCATTAGCGCCACAAGCACCTCAGGCCCCTCCAGCATCAAAGGTGTGACTAGTTCCTCCTATTGTGGATGGCTTAGTTCAGGATGTTCGAGGTTTAAAGGCAGGGATGACTGTAGTTACTGTATGATTAGACCAGGTTTCTACTATGTTGCAACAATTTTTGACTACATTAGCTCAGTTACCTACCAGTGTGAGCACTAGTTAGGTACCACCTTCTACACATGATAGAGCAGGTGACAGGGATCCCAATGGTGTAGGGGGTTTAGGTACTAGTATTGTTGGAGATGGATCAGGTGCACCTACTGGGTCATGAGATAGATTGGGATCTATGATAGCTGGATATTGCATTGATGATGTATCATTTGATTGTTGATCAGGACTTTGATTATATGGATAATTTTTGATGTACCTTTGATGTACAAATTTGTGTTATAGACATTGATGGTGGACATTTATCTATGATGATCTTTGATTCCCCTTTTGATGATGTTGTTATGAGATTTATTTTATGCATATCTACATGCTTCTATGATGCATTTATTTCTATTATGCTATGGATGCAATGTTTTAGAGTAGGACATAGATAAATGGATGCAAATGATGTTAATGCAACTTAATTCTATATGATTTTCTAATTTAATCATGATGTATGGATTATGCAATGCAATGATATGGATGCAATACTTAGTGCAATGATAAATGAATGCAACTATTTTTTTTGGTTTTTGATGTATGCAATTTAATTTATGATGCAATTCTAAATGATTTGGATAAATGACTAATGATTAATGTTTATTTTCTTTGCTTTTCACTTGATATGGATATATAATGAATAATGAGTAATGCTTATGAATGCAAAAAGACAATCTCATATTGATGATTTGAAACCAATAAATTGATGAAGTGTTGTCAACGTTAATTTCCCCCCTTGAACTTGTAAAAAATGCTAGAAATACAAGCCATTTTAATCTAACTTGAAATGCAATTAATCTAACATGAAGATGCAATGCAACTAATTGTCCTTGAGGTTTGCAAAAGAAATGCAAACAGAGATATACTTTCATCATTGAGCGTTGTGGAACTAGGAGTTGATAAATCCTTACTGGTGCCACTGCGACCATAAGAATATGAATATGACTTTTATCTCATTTGGTAACCCCTTCTACGAAACCAAGTACAACCCTCACTAGTTGAATGACCAACTATGGGAGTATGAATATCGGTTTGATCAGATTCAATGTTGCAAGTGGATGTTGGTATTAAGATATTGAAAATATAAATAGCCAAGGTATCCTTTTGCATGAACAAACATAGGTTAACTCTCCTTCCTATATGAATGTCCTCGATGGTACTTTGAGGACCATTTCATTAGAATAATTCACACAAGTTAAAAATTCTTCCTCAAGATAGTCACACAGAACTTTAAGAAAACATCATGTCTCCATCATCGCCAATCTAGTCAAAACATCATCAATTAGCTAAAAAAAAGAACATGACTCAAAAAAGGTCAATGAAAAACTCATCAAAAATTTTCTAAGTGTTTGTGAAATGTATCAAGATTTTCAAATAAGAATTCTAGACAGTCTTATCATTGAGGGTTTGTCAATTTTTAATCCTGATAATATAAGTCAATGAAACTCAAGGATGATGTTATGTGATCAAACTGTTTAAGGTCAAACAATGATATCCATCAGAGGTTCCAAAATATCTCTCCTCTGAATCTGAAAATCTGCTTCTGACGTGTGACCAAGATGTTGCACTATTGAATCTGTTTGGTACCAAAAATCCATGATGCTTGCCCCCAAGTGATAAATGTGATCAATGTAAAACTTAGGGCAACTGAACCTAGAATGTGACAAAATGCAACTCTGAGACTTTATTAGGACTATGCACAAATGACGGATGCAATGAGGATATGGACAAATGAGATGATGAAACACAATATGTAGAAATGTGACTAGGAAAGACCTAAGGAACAAAAGGCGCCTGTCTCCAGGTTTTCACCTTTTGGGATTATTGCTCTCTTTTCTTTTTTTGCTGCCAAGGCGCCTATTGCTAGGTTTTCACCAAGGCACTTTTTTCTCTTTTTGAATGTTTTTGGCTTTTAAAATTTTTGAGTTTTTTTGTATTTTGATCTTTTCTCATTTTTTTTTGGTATTTTTGACTTTTTCCATGTACAAAGGTGATTCTGACTCATCTAATACTCTCAACTTATACTCTTTCCTGTGATACTCTTTCTTCTGAATCATGTGTAAAATGTCTTAAGATGAATGCTATTGATAGGTTCTTGCAATTCATCTCCATCATAATTGGCCAATTTGTAGGTCCCCATTCCAAAAGAAGAAATAATGACAAAAGGACCAAGCCAATTTTCTTCCCACTTTCCTTTCTTTTCTATATCAACCTGATTTTATCAATTTTCTCTTAATACTAGATCTCCCACTTGAAAGGTTCTTGGTTTAATATGCTTGTTATAGTTCCTTGAAATTCAATTCTGATACACTTTCAAATGATTATAGGCTTGAGTTTGGTTTTCCTCCAACATCTCCAATTTTTGAAGTCAGGAAACTCTATAATCCTCATCCATGATTAATCCATGCAATGATACTCTTAGGGATGGTATTTCAACTTCTAAAGGTAGAATAGCTTCAGCCCCATAAACCAATGAAAAAGGTGTTGCTCCTGTCGGGGTGCAAATACTAGTCCTATAGGCCCATAATGTTGGATTTATTTGAAGATGCCAATCTCTTCCTAACTTGCCAACTGATCTTTTAAGTATTTTAAGGATGTTCTTGTTGGTAGCTTCTACTTGTCCATTACCTTGGGGATAGTAAATGGATGACGAGTGATGTGTAATATGGAATGTGTCACAAAGTTCATCAACATCTTTTTTCTTAAACTATTTTCCATTATCCGGGATGATGGCGTGAGGAATTTCATATCTACAAATGGTATTATTTAGGATAAACATGGAAATTTGCTTCCCCATTGCAGTTGTTAAAGGGACAACCTCAAACCATTTAGTGAAGTATTCTGTTTCCATGAGAATAGACTTGTGTCCATTTGAAGGTGGATAAATCATGCCAATCAAATCAAATCCCCATTGATAGAATGGCCATGGTGTGACAAATGGGTGTAACTCTTGTGCCGGTGCATGGATCATGTCTCTATGGTATTGACATTTTGCACAAACTTTGACAAACTGACAAGCATCTCTTTCTAAGGTTTTCCAAAAGTACCCCATGCGTAGGATTTTCTTTGCTAGGTTTAAACCACTCGAATGTGACCCACAAATCCCCTCATGGACATCTTTTAAAGCTAATTTTGATTCATCTTCCTCTAGACATCTAAGGAGCATTCCGTCAAGACCTTTACGATACAATGTGTCAGAAAGGATGGTATAATGAGCCACTTGTCTTATGAAATTTTTCTTTTGAGCACGTGTTTGGTCTATAGGTAAGGTTTGGTCTTTTAGGTAGGCATAAATGGGTCTATACCATGGTGATTCATGTCCATTTAAAAGGGCAATAATTTGGGTATCAGGTAGGTCAAATGCTGGTTTAACCAATTCTTCCACCAAGAACTCATACTTTTCATTTTGATCGGGCATTTGAAGTAAAGATTCCAAAGTAGCCATTGCATCTGCTGCTCTATTCTTATCTCTTGGAATTTGTTCAAAATTAGTCAAAGCAAAGTACCTTTTCCAATCATCCACCAATCTTTTGTAAGGCATCAATTTTTCATCCTTGGTATTATATTCATCATTAACTTGATTGATGACTAATTGAGAGTCCCCATAGACTTGTAATTCTATGACATTCCATTCCAAGGCCATCTTGATACCTATGACCAAAGCTTCATACTATGCTATGTTATTAGTGCAAGGGAAAAATAACTTGTGGGATTTTGGGATTGTGTAACCTTGTGGTATAACCAAAAGAATGCCTGCTCCACTACCATTTTGGGTGTAAGATCCATCAAAGTATAAAGTCCATGTCTTAGCTTCCACATTAAAAATCTCAAAATCCAGAAACTCCACTTGAATAGGATGTGTAGATTCTTGAGGATATTCAGCCAATTGATCAGAAATAACTTAACCTTTGATTTCTTTCTTGTCAACATATTCAATGTCGAATTCACTAAGCACCATTACCCACTTTGCAATCCTTCCAGTTAAAGCTGTTTTGCTAAGTAAGTATTTTAAGGGATAAATTTTTGCTATGAGCCTCACCTTATGCATTAACATATAATGCCTTAAATTTTGAGAGGCAAATACCACTGCTAGGCAAGCCCTTTCCATGAAGCTATAGTTTAATTTATATTTGATCAATGTTCTACTCAAGTAGTAGATATATCTTTCTTTTCCTTCATCATCTTCTTGTGCCAATAAGACTCCTAAAGATTTTTCCATTGTTGAAATATAGAGTAACAAAGGTTTTCCTTGAATTGGTGACATAAAGACAAGTGGATTCATCAAGTATGTTTTCAACGATGTAAAGGCTTTATCACACTCCTCATCCCATGTGAAGATGGTGTCTTTATGCAGCAAACTTGTGAAAGAATGACATTTTTCTACCAATTGAGAAATGAACCTCCTTATGGATTGAAGCCTTCCTTGAAGTGACCTCATTGACTAATATTATTTGGAATGTCCATGTCCATTATGGCTTGTACTTTTTTAGGATCTACTTTAATGCCTTTTGCAGAAACAATGTACCCTAGGAGTTTTCCAGATTGTACCCCAAAAGCACATTTCTTTCGGTTGAGTCTCACTTTGAATTGTTCTAGCCTTGTAAAATTTTTGTCAAGTATGGATAAATGATCTTTTATTGTATGTGACTTAGCCAAAATTTCATCCACATAATCTTCCATAAAGGTGTGCATCATGTCATGGAAAATGGTAGTCATTGCTCTTTAATAAGTGGCTCCAGCATTTTTGAGACCGAAGAGCATTACATTCCAACAAAAAGTACCCCATGGGCATGTAAAGGCTGTCTTCTCTTTATCCTTAGGTGCAATGCAAATTTGATTATACCCACTAAATCCATCCATAAGTGAAAACATAGAATGACCCACAGTGAGATCCACTATAGCATCAATGCTAGGCAATGGAAAGTCATCTTTTGGACAAGCAAGGTTTAAATCTTTGAAATCCATGCAAACTCTTATGGTTTTATCATGTTTGGTAACTAGTACAATGTTGGAAATCCATTCAGCATATGCAATTACTCTTATAAATCCCGCCTTGAGTAATTTTTCCAATTCTTCTTTGACTAAAAGGGCTACATGTGGATGCATTTTTCTCAACTTCTGCTTGACGGGCTTAACCCCAGGTTTCACATTTAAATGATGCATTATGAAACTTGGATCTAATCCAATCATGTCAACATATGACCATGTAAAGTTGATTTGTTTTTCTTGAAATAATTCAATGAATTCTTCTCTCCAAGGGACTCAAAGATGCTGCCAAGTGAATAAATTTATGACCCTCTTCTATTCCAATGTTAACCTTTTCTGTGGGTTCAATAAGTATAGGTGATCTTTCATCTTCATGAGCTAGTAAGGTGTCCAACCTCTCTCCCTTAGGTTCCATAGTTGGATTTTCACCTTCAGAAATATCCTTTATTTTTACTATTTTTGGGTCTAGCACTGCCACATGGTGGTTTTCACCACTAGGCCTTCTAATTTTCTTTGTATATTTTCTTTTCATTTTTTGGATTAAGAGGTTGAACGCCTGCCCCTATCATCATGTCTAGAGTGAATTCATTGATGGAAGAATTGGGTTCAACCGCATTGAGGTATAAGGCCATTGCATTATCATTTGGGAAGTAGAGTAAGTCATTTGGCTCAGAAAGATCCCAATCAATAAGTTTGGGGTGCATTAAGGACAAGGATTCATTGGATGGGATTTCACTTGAAGGATTTAAGGACATGAATTCATTTGATGGTTCATACATTGTATTGTCAAGGTCTATGACATGTGCCTCTTCAAGATGGTCCATGGAAGAAGGATCAAAATCCTCTTCAATAGATTCCTCTAAGATTTATATGGGAAAGAAAGCATGTGGATTAAAAACTAGGTTAGAATATCCCACCCATGAAGGTACCCAAGGTTCACCTACCCATTGAGTATAAGGAGGTACTTTTTCTATATTAAAGTGCTGAGATTCACTTGATGTTTGAGTTGAATTCAAACTTTGAGTCTCATGTTCTTGATTCTCAACTTTAGGAGTTGCATAAGTGTGAATGATATCAACCTCTATGTCATGAAAAGATTCTTCAGACAAGGAATCCCACTCATAATCCCTAGAATCATCTTCACTTTCAGAACCTACCATATGGATATGTGCATGAAAAACATGCATGGGACTTGAACTTTCTCTTTTATGTTGAAAACCTATGCCGACTTTCTCTTCTTTTGCTCTCCAAACTGGTTCAGTAGGTTCTAACAACCCTCTATGTCAAATTCCTAAGGGTCCACTTCCCTTATACCCCATTTTCTTCATGATATCAAATCATTTGTCATATTGATCAGTTTGGATGTCGATATGTTGCACCCTTTCATTGGAGTTAGCTGAATTATCCTCCTCTTTATAAAGCCATTGTAATACCGCATTATCTTCTTTTTCCATTTCTTGCTTATCACATTCTCTCACAAAATGAGAATTGTATTTATGAGGTTGATTATCTTTGGATGGCTTCCCATGTGTCCTTGGAGATGTAGGTAAATCAAATAGGGAAATGAAATATTCCCCTACCCCTTTTGAGTGAATTTTGCATTGTTTCTCAAATGGGTTCATCAGATCACTCATCTTTTCATAATGATCTTTCTTAGTTTGTTCTCTTTCCTCCTTAGTGGGTTTCAAAGTTTCCATTCTCAATGTTGAATTCTGGACTGAATTATCATTTGAATTTGAACCCTCATAACTCATCTTTTCTTTTCCCTTAGTTGATGTAGTTGAGTTAGTTTGAATAAGGTTAGAAGTTGATGTAACATTTGATGTTGGTTTTGGACTTTCCTCCTTGGATTCTTCCATGGTAATAACAGGGATGACTCCTTCCCTATTATGAGGAATATACAATTCATGACTTGGCTTTAAAGCATTGCAATATTGGAAAGGGTTTGAATCTCCTCCAATCATGATCTCTTCCCCCACCTATGGAAACTTTATGAATTGGTGATATGTAGAAGGTACCACTTGCATTTCATGTATCCATGGCCTTCCTAGTAAGATATTGTAGGTCAATTTCATATCAAGGACCTGACATATGGTATGTTTTTTATAGGTCCCACTTGAATTGGTAGAATGATCATACCCTTTGAAGATCTTTCCTCCTCATCATAAGCCTTAATGGTGATTTTTTTTTTAGGATCAATGGAAGAATTGGTTAACCCTAATGACTTGAAAAGGTTTAAAGTGCAAATATTAAGACTAGCTCCCCCATCTATGAGAACTCTCTTGACCCTATGTCTTTGGATTAATACCTCCATATGAAAGGGTAAGTTTTGAGGATGTGTGATAGACATATCATCTTGCTTTGAAAATGAAAGACAATGAGGGGCTATGAGAGGTCCTACCATGTTATGAAATTTATCTTCTTCCAAGTTTATAGGAATGGTGGTCTCAACCAAGGCTTTTTCCAAAATCTCCTTGTGATTAGGAGATAATTTCAATAACTCCAAAATTGATATTTGTGCTGGAGTCTTATGTAATTGATCTACCAAACTATAAGGATTTTTTATAGGTGGTGTTTGTTTAGCCAAAGTAGTTGGTGTTTTAGGGCCAATAATAATAGGATTACCCCCTTATAGGGTAACCTTTGAGGCTTGCCCCCTTGTGATGGCATTAGAGGTTTCCACTTTAGGTTGATCTTTGATCACAACAACAATTATAGTACTCTCCTGACCGGATATAGCATTGATATTATTATCATAGGTGTGTGCAAAGTTAACATTATTATTGCCTCTTACATTATTCACATTGTTTCCTCCATTGTTTGAGTTGGAAGATTCTCCTTTTTCATGTTTATAGAAAGGAGTCTTAAAGGTCGTGTGATCTTCATTAGTTTGAGGGCCTTCCACTTTTATCAAACCATTGTCTATGAGATCTTGTACCACATGTCTAAGACACATGCAATCACTAGTCTTATGTCCCCTATTTCGATGATACTCACAATGGTTATTCTCACTCTACCAATTTGGCTTGATTTGAGGTTCATATGGTTGAGCCCTTGGTAGGTCAATAAGTTTGTTTACAATAAGTTTCCTTAATGATTTTTCCAATGGTTCACCCAAATTAGTGAATGTCCATTTGGGTGTAGGTGCAAAGAAAGGATTGGGTTTGTAAGCCCCTTGATTATTCCCAAAGTTGTTATTAGTGTTGTTGTTGTTAAAGGGTACCTTGGGTGCTTGATTCAAATTATTGGCTTGAACTGAATTTTGAGTGAGATTGAAAGGAGTGGCCT